>VWZF01000688.1:392261-478755 GCA_013396755.1 Sclerurus mexicanus
GGGGAGCTCCGTGCCGAGCCCGCTGACCGCCGGGGCAGGGGCTCGGCGCTGGCGGAGCACAGCAGAAGCGGGAGCCGAGGAAACCTCGAGGGAAGGCAGGTGTCCCTGCTGGCGGGGCTGCGCTGGGCTGGGCTGGGCTGCCGCCTCCCCCTCGGGGCCGCGGAGCTGAGGCAGCCGCGGCTCCCCAGCCCGTGCCCGGCCGGCACTCGGGGCCGCGTTTCGCGCTGCTCCCCGCGGTGCTCCCGCCCCCCGAGCGGGGCAGTCCGGGGCCGCGGGAGGGTTACCCATCATTAGCAGCCTGGGGGAGCTGCTTGTCTCCACCTACCCCTCAGCTGCTCGCTGCAATTACTCATGTCTGGGATTTTTCCTCGCTTGGGTCTGCTGAATCGGGCTGCTTTTGAAATGGTTTTCCTGCGGTTAAGATCTTGCAAGGCAAAGAAAAATCGGTCACTTGTCTTCCTGTTGTCACGTTTGAATACACTGTGTAAATTATAGGTTAAGAAAGCTCAAATTACAGATTTCCATGCAAAGTGAGTTTTTGTGTTGATACACGACCAGGCAGCCCCTTCCCTGCACTTTTGCCTAATTAATGTGTTAAATAGTCTTTCTGTACTGCAACTCCACTTTTCTCTGCTGATTTTTGTTAATTATTTAGTTGATTAATTGGCTGTGATCATAATCAACTTTTCTGATTTTTTTTTCCCCCCCATGGTTTAATCCTTTCTGAGACTTCAGTTTTTCAGAGAGACAAGAGTTAAAAAAAATGCTCGACTGCTTGGCTGGATCAGGCAGTGCTTTACAGCTCATGTCATCTCACACTTTAGTTGCGCCTTTTGCTGGGAAATATCCTTAGGATAACTTCACAGTATTGGTTTGAGGGCACTTTTAGTATTGTCAAGGCAAAATTTTGGCAAACAGTGGCATTTCTTGTGATTTGGCTGTGAATCATTCTTGTCTTCTGTGAAATGTGCATTTTGCAAACTCACTAGTCTGGGCAAGTAAATTTCAAACTACAGGTTGCTTGCAAAATGCTTGTGTTCGCCAATTCTGGCATGTGACTGATTTTGTTTTTTCTCTGCCAAGATGACAGACATATACCTTGTGTTACACAGACAAGCGAGATCTGGACTTTGCCTTAATATTGTCCACAAAAACAGGTTTATGTTACTAAAGTTTGTGTTGTTGCAAAAAAGCTTGAAAAGCAGTTTCCCCCATCTCTGAGAGATGCATCATGCAGTATTATGCAACACATCTGACTTTTCTAAATGCTTAAGTTTCCTAGTGACTAGTTTCCCTCATCTCCAACGATTTTCAGGTTTGATTGATTATAACATAAAACAGTGTTTGCTATGAATTATATTTAATTTGTTATATCATGCTTTTATCAGGTAAATCTTTGACCTTTTCTGTATGCCATTAAAGGGTTCTCATTATATTTGTGTGAAGCTCTCAAGAACAAAGCAGGTAGCAGTAACTCCCTAGCCGATCTAACATACAATTTTCTTTACATACAGGAATACAGCTGACCACTGTAGTGACTCTAAACTCTGTCCTTTTACAGTTCTGGCTTTTAAATTATTTTTTAAAACATCAGTGCCATCAGGAGCACAGCCTTTCAACTTTCCGGTAAAAGGGTCAGATTTTTTTCCTCGCAAATGTTGCGCTGTATCTCAGTTCTGACTAGCTGTACTCTCTTATCATTGAGAACTTTAACTGCAGATCTTCCCTTAACTCGAGTTCCTTGAATCAATGGTATAATTAATACCTGGTGCGATATGTTTGGTTTAGATTACATTCCAAGGGACACAAGGTAAAAAGTTACATCTCAGTGGGCAACTCCCAATCTTGAGTCCTTGTTTGTGCTGCCTTGCCAGCTATCTTGTTAAGAACTAGCAGCTGGTACCATTCCCTCGTTGAGAAAACCAGACTGTGTGGGGGTTAAAACCATATTGTGAGTGGGCTACATATATCGTGTTTGTAGAGTCCTTGATTTTCAGCTCTCTCAAGTCTGGCATCGGCAAATGAAGATGAGAAATAGTATCTATGTGTGTTACAATCTATGTGTGTTACAAACCTTTACATGTTTTGCTCTGCAGGGCTTCTGTTACGCCTATTGTAGAATTGGTGACTTTTTCAGTCAGTGAGATGGTTTCCAAGGTGGCATCAGAAATAAGGTCATGGATTCCCCTGCTCTGATACTTGGCTCCTGGTAGTACCCTTTCTTTATGCAGCTCTTTGAGTATTGCATTGAGGCTTTGTGCAAAGCACCTGTCACTATCTTTACCAATAAACAAATATAATCGGTTTTGAATTGTTGAAAAGTCCTATTAAAGGCCATCTTTGCAATAACGTTAGCTTTCTCTTTGAAAGCTGGAAAACTAAAATGATCATGAGGAAATGAGCTATATAACTATAAAGATTAATGGGGTGGTGGCAGTCTTTAACATAATCTTGGTCATGTAAAAGTTGGGTTTATCTATGATAATCACTTAAGATCAATCTGCAGTGAGCTAGGGAAGGAGAACCTTCAGAAGGCAATTCTTGGGCAATTTTTCTGCACTGTTAGTTGTATTAAAAAAAGAATAAAATAGATAAAAGTACTCAATGGCAAAACCAGATTATATTGTCCTCAGACTTCTTAATACATTTTCTTTGGAGCCTAACATGCTGCATGTTTTCTTAAAGGATTGTGCGGTCTGCTAATGGATGTAATAACTTCACAAGTGCTTAACCTGGAGAAAGGAATGCCTGTCTTTGTGTGTGTTGGGTATGAGCATGTATTGTCTTCAGGACTATGGCTGTAAATATGACCATATGAACTTGAGTCCTAGAAAACTAGAAGCCTTACAGCTCAGCTCATACATTTGGAAACTTTAGGGATTAAATCTCTGCTCCTTGTAAGTGGTGAAAGTTTTTCCAGGGCCTTAAACAGGGCCAGAAATCAATCTAGAGTGTCTGTATGGGTAAGATTGCTCCCAGGTAGGGATTGTATGTCCCCTATTGACTTCTGTGATCCATTTTCCCTGTCTTTTAAATATGTAAATAAGGTGAACGGTGTGGAATGGTGCAATTTTTTTCAAAACTTAAAGGGAGGTAAAATTTGAGAGGTTGAGGTTGAAAAAACACAGTCCTGTGGAAATACTGGGGACTCACATCAGGGTTCCAAGATTCTCTTTTCTGAAAAAAGGTTGAATGCAAATACATGAGTGCACTACTTGGATCAGGAATGAACCTTTAAAATGAATATCCGGATCACCTGCATTTACTGTGATGCTTTAAGACAACTGCACTTCAGTTTGCATCTCAGAGCACATAAACTCATTTTGTTTGGGATAAAACTGAGTCAGAAGGACCTAAGGAGCTCATTTAATGTACTCCAAGTGCTAATGCAAATTCAGTCTATGGGATTTGGAGATAATTGGAAGTAAAATCCACAGAAAAGGTAGTGTGAAAGCTATGCCCTTAATGCCAAGAATTTCACTTTACCACACTGCTCCTACTGGTAAGGTTTTATGCTGCTTATTAGCACAAGCTTAGGATATAGCCTCTTGACCAGCTTGTCAACCAATGTTTTAATGTAACATAATCCTTAGTATATATTGACAGAAAAAAAAATGCAAGGGAAAGAATAAACATCATAGCATAATGATAAAAAAGTTAAGGGAAGACTTCAGTGTCAGGACAATGTGTCCCTTAGACAACCATAGAAACAAATATTGCTTTAGTTAATAAAAAATACTCTCAAAGAAAGTAGGTTACTGAAAGGTATAAGAAACCTATACATCAGTTCTATAGAGATAAATTTTCTGAAAGGGAACAATAAGATTACAGAGCTTTTGCCCTCATCCATCCCAAAAATCCTTCAATAGATACTTTTTTGACAGGAAATGTTTCCTAAAATGTTGAAAATATTTTCTCAGCAGTGACGTATTAAGGTCTGTCAGTCCACTACAGCAAAATGTCTAGAAATATGTGTAAGACTTTCTTGAAGTTTACACCCTTAGATGTGTAAAAGACATGCAATTCTAAGTTAGTTGCTGTAGTCTTGCTGGAGGGGGATTCACCTCATTCGAAAATAGATCAGGCAAAGGATCCTCTGAAGGTGCTGTGTTCCTTCTATTGACTATAAACAGAACATCAGGTGACTATCTCAGATGTCTAACTGGGTATCTGGAGTTAAATGAGGCATGATTCATCTTGCTTTACTAAGACAACTGAACTAAATGTCTCAACACAATTCCTTTGGCTTGAAACAGAGGACAGAACTGACTGGTGTGCTTCAGGATCCTACAGAGGTGCTCTAGCAGTACAAAACTATCCTAATATTCAAAGAGCAGGTAGTGTGTTCCAGAGCTCAGACTCAAAGTGGAGCTCCTGGTCCAAGGGCATCAGGCTTGCCTGGTGAGCTGGAGAGAAGGCATGTTCTTTTTCTGAGTTGTGTTTCTTGATTCATTATGCTCTTTCAGGCCAAGTTTTAGTTGGCATTTATAGACATGAATATTTATAGAAACTAATTCTCTCTGTGGGCTCCTGGGTTTGCCAGCTGTGAAGTGAAATGAAAGAATTATCTTCTAATTTACTTTTGAAAAGGGAGTGAGTATATGATACAGTAATTTTGCTATCTGAATCAGAGGCCTCTTATGAACAGAAGGTACTATTTTGCAGAACTTCATGGTGGTTTTGTGGTTGTGTGGGTGATGGAAATGCATGGAAAAAACTCTACTAAGCATTTTTTAAGAGAAAAAGTATTACTAGTTGCATAACTGAAACTAGAACTGGTCAAGCTCCACAGCACAAGGCCAGTTTATTTTCTAATAAAGCTGTTTCAATGGAATAGCTGTAGGGAAGAATTTGGCCTATGAAGTTTAATGATTAGTTGCTGTTTAATTGCTAGTTGCTCCTGAGGATAGAAACCTGCCAACAGAAATACTCCCTTCTCTCTGATCCTTACTGTTTCCAATTCACCACAGTTATATCCTATATAAAAAAATTATCCATGGTGGAAACATCAGGCCCATGTTCCTAAATTCATCCTAATGTATAAGGTACATGAGGAGTAAGGTCTCAACTGATAGGTGCGTGGATTTTTTTGGGGGTATTCACTGCCAGAATGTCAAATGTCACTGAGGGGGATTAAACTGAGGTAGAATAGATTGGGCAGATCTGGGCTTTCCTCTCCTAAATGACACATCTCTGACCTCTGCAATTTAATTATCCCTGTCTCTTTGACTGGAGGCAGCTGTATTAGGGCTCAGAGTTTGGCACCAGCATGCACTTCTTTTTCCCAGAAAAAATTGCAATCTCCCTGTATTCAGTCCAGGCTATTGATATGAATGTGCTTGGAGCTAAGGTTGATTGAGGGGGGCCACAGACCTTTGGGAGCTGCAGCTCCAAACACCTGCATTAGCTCTTCAGAGACACTGAAACAGGCGTTAGCTTTCTAGTGATAATTCCTTCTTTTCAGGAAGTTTTTTATAATTCTGCTAATTTTCAGTAGTTTGTAACATGCTTTTGTTTGTGTCTGTGTGAATTATGCTGGTGTCAGATTTACAACATTGACACAGTAAGTCTGGGTAACAGAATCTCAGTCCCTTTGTGGGCCTGTGCCTTTATGAAAGGGAGAGCTAAATACCTCGACTATTTTAAAATCTACTTGTCTGCATCCCACTTCCAAAGCTTGTGCACTGGGTATGGCAGACTTTGCAAAAGGTTAGCTAGATTCAGCTTCCCTGGAGCTGGCAAGAGAGCTGTAACACTCCATTAACATCACCATGAACTGGTATTTCCACATATCATAATGCTGCACTACTGAGACATATTGTGGGCTGAGGAGCAGAGTAACCATGGTCACTTATGGCTGTGTGAGCTTGGGTGGGGAGGTGGCGTCACCCAACTGCATTACTTCCATTTCCAAAGCAGGTTCAGAAAGCAGATGTGCTGTCAAACACACAACACTGTTAGTAGTGTTACTGAAGAGGGGTTGGGAAGGGTGTCTTGGGGTTTCGTTGGTGTTTTTTGATTTTGTGTTTTGTTTGGATATTTTTACACCATTGCTCTACTAAAGCACTTGGATAACACAAAAGAGGTCATGCATTAACGAGAAGGAAGAAAGTTACACAATATCTGACAGCACCCAGAAATGTAACATGAGTGAAATTCATGTCTAAAAATTTGGGAGACAAGATACTGCATTACCCAAGTCCAGTTGAGAGCTGGAATACATTTGGGACTTTCATCTTACTCTCCTAAGTTTCCATATGCATAATGGAGACGTAGAGCATACTTCTGGCTATATAGAATGGCTAGTCACCTTTGTTTTTTCCATGAGCAGTTTTTTCCACTAGCAGTTTCTTTAGCTTTGGATTTGTGTAGCATATGCAAGTACACACAGCTCCAGAGCTTGTGTTCCACTGGCTCAAGTCAGGCATACAAGGAGGTGGCATCACAGGAGCTTCCCCAGCAAATAGTTTGGTCTACAAGGACCTTCGCCAGGGTGTCTGCACAGCTCTGTTGTGTACCCAATATGCAGTGCTTTCTCCTGTTCCAGTTTTGATAGTTTACTTTGATGATAATGCCCCAATCATTGAATGATTTAGCCATTGTCCCACTCTGGGGCAGCTGCTTCATATGAATCAATGTATAATGCTACACATTTTTTAACACCCTGAATGCTTTGTAACTGGGCATCTGTGCCAAATTAAAATATGAGCATCTTATGGAAGCCATGCGATAACATTGGTATTAATTATTTGATGCCCTTGAGCATGAGGTGCAACTGGTCCTTCTTTCTGCTGTTGATACCAGATTTGCAATGGCTTCTTTTTGTGACTTCCTCAGCAAATACCCAGTATATTAAAATATGAGTGATTCGTTGCCTCCATATGCAACAGGGGACTGCCTCTTGCCACATGCCTCTGTATCACTCATATGATCTCATCTAGATAGATGGCAACACATCTTAGATTCCTCTTCAGGAATGTACAAGGTTGCCTGCTGCCTCACAGGCACTATTATAGTGGTATTACCATAGAGTGCCACTTATTAGTGTGTGCTAGGAAAAACAAAACAAACCAAAAGCTCAATAAAACCAAACAACAAAAAAGGTACATTTTCTCATACTGTCTGCTCTGCGTCATGCTAGTATATTATGTATTCTTATGTTTTGACAGTTAAATACAATTAGACAAAAATGACACAAATGCATTAGACAATACCATTGCAAACATAATATTTTGTGGTGTGTATGAATCTGACTTGTCAAGAACTTTGTTTCTGCTTCAGATATATTTTGGTAATATTATATAAAATACTGGGTACCTTTACATTCACTCTTTCTGCAAGCATTTTTTTTTTCCTAGAGTTGTTTTTCATTCTCTTGAAACAGGAGTAGCCATGCTAAAGGAACAGCACCATCAAGTTTAATGGACCTATATTTAGGGTGTCTAAAATAGAGAGTGACAACAAATGTGATATTTGTGGGTTGCCCTGAAGGGTTGCAGTGTCCTGGCATCAAACTAAGTTGCATAATCTCAATTGACTCTTCAGACATCGGAAATGAGGAAAGACTGGTTGGATCATCAAAAGAATTTTCTGTCAGGGAGGCTTGTTCCCTGTGATACCTCTTCCAGAGTATTGTTTTTCGTCTGGCTTTAAATAATCAAGCAGGACTTCGTTAAAAGGAAAGACAACTTCACGCTTTAACGTTGCCTTTATCTGTAGCAATCAAAAAGGATCTCCTTTACGATGAAAATCCATTTTTAAACTCTTTTCATTGGATGGGTGCTGCTGATACAGATTAGAAGTTATAAAAGATGTTATATAAATAATTCCTATATACTGTACTTCTACATATAAATAGTTGTTAGCTATATGGAAGTGCAGAGAAGGCTTGAACAGAAGATGGCTTTCTTGCTCAGTGTTTCTAATCTCCTTTTCCAGCCAATATTCATCACCCAAGAAAACTGCTCTCATTCAGGGCTGCATCACTTCCTCAATAGTCCTTGTCTTCCTGATGGTTTCACAGTTGGATTCTGTGTTTTCTCTCACTCTGAATCTGTTCCCCTGGTCTGTGCATACTCACAGCTCAGCTAGATCAGTGCTCATCCTTTCTGTAGGCATACAGCCTCCAGTGAACATCTGTCTAGAGAATTCAGTTTCTCCCTTGTCTTTGAATGTGGCTAGTGTTTGAGGGCTTGACTTCTTGCTTGCTTGCTTTCCCCTTGCTTTCTTAGTCAAAATGAGAGTTTAACTGATACTGATTGATGGCAAATGGTTATACCCACTATTTCTATTGAAGATGTTTTTACCCAGCTTCTAGCATTAACTTAGTTGTAATTCAGAAACTAAAGCCCTGATTTCATTTGAAACCTGAGGCACAGGAAAAATTCTGCCATCTCTCCTTTTATTAATGGAAGCAGGGTCAGTTTTTGAATTGTACAGTAAATACTTGAAAAGCAGTAATTTGCTGCAATGCATAGGGGCAGTGCTGGAATGTTAGTATCTGTCAGAACAGAATGGCATTTTGTACAAGCTGGGATGTGTGTTTGCTAGAAGAGTGTTTATTATCCAGCAAAATATTCCAGTAAACTTATCATCCTTTACTCACTTCCATGTTTCTTTTGTCATTAGTCCCAGCTTAGGAGAAGGACAGGTAGATAGGATTTTGTGATGTGTTCACTTCTTGATGGCTGTCTTCAGTGATGTCAGGCTGCAGTGGCATAGTTGGTTCAAGAGTGATTAATTGTAGAACATTGTGCTTTTTGTGTAACTGATAATCATCACAACAGCAAGTAAAGTACAGTAGCTTTTGGAGGGTTTGGTAAATGGAATACATTTGGTTAGTTTATTTTGCATAGTTTAAACAAAAGTATATGAACGCACCAATATCAGATGTGCAAAACAGTTTGTTCAATGGGAATTTTCTTTTGAAAAACAGGTTCCTTGTATGATTCACTTTTTCAGGTTTGAAAGAATAAATCAGGTATTTCAATCCAGTTCCCTCCACATACTGTGGATTGGAACATCAATTACTATAACCTTGTGTTGTGCAACAGTTGTGACCACTGCAAATTCACCATCCTGAAGCAAAGAAAAATCTTTGACAAATATATTAGGCAGAGGTGGAAGTCTGGGATCAGGACGCTGCATTGCAGTACTTTCCTGTGGAGGCCTTGAGAAAACAAGGAAGAGGGGTAAGGACCATGCACCTGCCCTCTTCTAAGGGGATGCTACCAACCTCTCCTTCCTTACTGCGTTTAGACTTCTGTTGCCTACTGTTATTACCAACAGAATTTTGTTGAACAAAGCGAAACCCAATCTGAATTAGTCTAGCCTTTGTGAAGAGAACCCTTAAATTAGTGTTTTTTCTCTTATTTGTGCAATACTGACTGGGGGAAAAAATCCCAGATTTTAGAGATGAAAATGTTCTGCTAAACAAATTGGCACATTGCCTCTTTCCTGTGATCTGGTCCCAGTGTAGTTTTAGTGCACTGTTGCTCTATATGGTAAGAGAAGCGTTTGATTGATTTTTACCTCAGATTGTAGTTTGGGTTGAAAGGCTGCAGTTTGGGAAGTTATCCTTCAAGTTTCCAGGCAATTACATGACTAGAGGCTTCAATTACACTTTGAATGCATCATGTACCCACAGCAAGCTATAGTGAGAGTCCTGAAATGTAGAACTTCTAATTTTCCAACATTTTGTTTGGAATTCTCCCTTGGTTTTTGCCTGCTATATATTAATTCTAATTGTAAAAAAAAAAATAATTTATTTTTTTTGTGTCGCTGCTCTTCTACAGTGCCTATGTTCCTCAGCTGTTTGGAAGTACAAGTAATAGAGAAGGAAGTTGTAGAATTTATAACCAGTACCAGGTTTTGAATCTCTGTCTCTTGTTATGAGGCATCTGGAACCCATGAGGTATTTCTAAGGCATGATCTTGACAGAAGGAGACCCATTATTGCCTTCTGAACTGCCTAAATATCCTAGTATTGCCTGCAGCAGAGCATCTTAGATATTTTCTCTTTCCCTGAAGAAAGCAGAGGAGCTTCTGTGGCAGATAAATTTTGGTGTAGAGAAAACAGCAGCTGTTGACCTTTCAGCTATTAGCCTTGACACAAATATTCCTGAGGGAGATGCTTATGACTTTCTTACCAATGCATCTCCCACAGGGTCTCTTCTCTTACTATCACTGAAATGTGAGCTTCCAGCAAAGCTGGTTTGTGTGTTTGTGGGATATGGTTTTATGTGTGGTGGTTGTGTTCTTGTGGCCTACAGAAAATAAGGGCATTCCAGGTCACCTTGGCTTTAATGCTGCTTCTGCCACTGACTTGAAGTGTGGATTTAGATAGATCCCTTTGTATCTATTGAAATAATTGGGTACAGTCATTAGTTAGTGTGCCTGCACTGGGTCCTGTGCTCAGGGAGACTCCTAATCTGTTTTTCTGTAGTTCAATATGCCAGATGGCTCTAGTCATTGTCAGTACGACACTTTGCCTCACTCCATCTCTGTCTAAGATCCGCTAGGAGACAGTAGGAATGACCTACCTTGTAACAGCACAAAGTGGATTTGCCCAGGCTCTGCAGACAGAGCACTGTCAAGGTTCTTGTTACCATTCATTTAGATGTAATCCATAATGGGCAAAGCTATCCTTTACTCTAGGAAGGCTGCAGGAGTTTCACAAGGCACATCCATTTGGCTCCCTTTGAGCCCTAGTTCTTCCTTTCCTATTGAAAGCTTTCATGTAAATGAGTGTTACAGGCACTAGGTAGTGACTGAGATTCTTAAGCTGCATCTGAAGTGATGGAGCTCATGTAATAACAGGTATGAATCAGAGTAAATAAAACTAGTGTAAGATCTAAAACAGTTTTACCAGAGATTTTTCTCAGGGAAATTTATAAACTGAGGGAGCTGTATACATGAGGAAAACATTGTCAATATTAAGAATACAATAATCAACCAAATATTACTTTATTCCTGTCATCATCTAGGTCATTCATAAGATAATTTTATCTCAGGTATTTAGGCAGAGGCTTGTACAATGACATTTTTCATTAAGAAAAGTATCCAAATCCAAGTCCTTTACTTGACTGGGTTTCTCAAGTTTAGTTGGTTTTCGTTTTGTTGTGTTTTTTCCTGTTATTTATCTCTGGGTTTTGTTTATGCTGTGGCACCTTGAAGTACTCGGGACTTTCTTTTGATGCTTGAGAACAGAGTTCCAGTTTGGAGTTTGTTTTTTATTCAGATCACGATGTGCTGATGGTCAGTGCTTATTACAGGCCAAGCTGAGAGGAAGAGCCATGAGCTCTCTCTCACTGGGAAATTTGCCCAAGGCAGCAATCATTCCTCAGTTCATGCTAGTAGAATTGTTTTGTCTGTCCAGGTTTGCCAAACATGTGGTCAAGATAAAATTACTTATTTTTCCTTGAGGCTTTCCTGGTGGTAGTGAGGCTTGATTGTTAGAACAAAAGCCATGGTCACAGTCTTTCCTTTTTTACTGTCCCTTTGGCTTACTTTCTTTTTCTGCTATGTGGAATTTAACAGTTTGTCTAGTTGTTTTCCCTTCCATGGTCTCCTACAATAACCAAATACAAACTACAATAACCAGGTAATGTTTCAGTTCCTGGGACTGTAAGGGAATATATAAGCAAGAAAAGCAGTATCACTGTATGGATTACAGGATTTTTTTCAGTGGTGCTGCAGTGTAAGGCAATATATTTAGAGAGTCTATACATTTCATACAAGCTTGGTATCAATACTACATTTGGAAAAAAACATGCAAACAAGTGGATTTCTACCAATTTTTTTATTATGGTTTTTTTTTCTCCTTCTGTTTTCATGTAACCTAGTAACTCTGGGTAGTGATCAGAAAGCTCTGCAGCTGCATCATATGGATGTAACTTGGAGCCATTGGAAAAATTACCCTTAGTACTTAAAATTATTAACAGTGCCAAGCTGTTTCTGTTAAGCAGAATTGAAATCTACTGAGAAACAATATTTGAGTTTGCTGTCCAAACATGTGAGTAATTAAATACTTTGAATGGTATGTTTACAAAAACACCATTCAATTACAGATGTTCCTGAATTCCATTACAGATACTTCTGATATTTCTACATCTCAGTAGTGCCACAAACCATTACTAGTGTTGGTGTTTGTACTCACACAGTGTGCAAAGGTCCCACCAAAAGTGAGGGCTCATTGTAGATGGTGCTGCTGGTGTAAGACTTCTGACACAGGAATTATGTCTGTTTCTCAAATATGTGTTTTTGACTTAGCAAGATAAAGGGAGAACGACTCCGTTGCTAGAGTGGAGTTGTACAAAAGGACAGATAGGTAATTGTGTCACAAGAAGGAATGGCTATAAACTGTAAATTTACATAGTTATGAAATGAGTTATCAAACAAGTTTTTTGATTTTTAGAATGAATCTTCATCAGTTTTTTAAAAGTTTTTTGCTGTCACTAGCTCACTTGGAGTTTAAAGGATTCGTTTGTTCTGTTAGTCCTTGTAAACTCCAAAATTCATTTCTCTATGAACAGTCATAGATGTCTGAGAAGTCTGAAGGACAGGAAGAAACACACCAAAATTCACTTGCAGAGTACTCACTGCAGTGTTTAAATGGTGGGGGCTGATTGCTTTGCTACAGACAGGATTCAGGTTTATCCACAGTGTCAAATGTTCCTCTGGAGACATATATCTCTGTACTAGTTCTGCAGATTGCAGCATCATTGTGTTAACTGAAAGCAGTGTGGCATTGGTATTCTGCTGGCTGAGGCTCCTTGGTTCACAGTGGGGTTGGCTTAGGTCTTTCTCTAAAGTAGGATTTTGGAGAGTGAAGAGGGGTGAAAAATAATTTGTGGATGAAAATGTATTTTTTCCACATAGTCTGCACAGCAGTTAGCTGTACATGATTCATAATTCTATACAAGCATTTAGTTCAAGGGGTGGGGTTGAGGGTTTTTTTGTGAATGTTAAGAGAATGCAAAATTCTATTTTTTCTTTTTTCTTTTTTTTTTAATCCTAACATATGCATCCTCAAAATGCCTCTATTCTGAATATCTTTGAAGTTATTAGCTACTCAGACTGGCTTTCTTTTCTTTCTGCTTGTCTTAAAGGTGTGATAACCCTGATAAGTCAATACAGTCTCTTTTATTTACCAAACTGGGAGGTCTGTAGAAAATTCCAGTCATGGGGAATTTGTATAGCCTGCAATACACAGTATTCTTATGCTTTTCTGGGCTCATGGTGTTCACTATCCATTTTAAAGTGCTAATTTTGCTGTCTTGCGTATTTCATAGCTTTTTTCCCCTTAAAATTAAAAAAAAAAAAGAAAGAGAGAGAAAGGGAGAGCTCTACTGCAGTCTCTGTGCAACAAGGGCAAGATAAATTGTTTTCTTTTTTCATTTCCTGCCAGTTCATGCTTCCGTCAGGACTTTTCCAGGAGAAAGGAGACATCAGTATCCAGTTGTTTGGGAAAAGAAGACTTAGTTACAGATATTTAAACAAGCCCAAAACAAACAGCTTAATTGGTCACAGGAGGAAAACAAGATGCCAAGGTCATCCTCTCCTTCCCTCATACGGCATCCAAGTGACCCTAAACATCTGATTATTTTTTTCTCTTAGTTTGAGTCTACATTTAGCTTTGTAGTTTCTATTAACAGCACCCAAAATGGATGTTGTGTGAGGCAGGCAAATTTACCTGCCCACAGTGCTTGAAGACAGGTGTCCTGCCATAGGAGTGGAGAAAAAGGGTTTGGGGCTCAGTTGCCACTGGTCCTTCTGCAGTAGGGAATTGGTTGTGTAACAAGGAAAAAATATGCAGGGTGGCTGATCAGGGGGCCATAGGCTCTGGAAAGTCTACAGTGAGGGGATCAGTCTTACGGCAAATTGTGCTTAACCTCAGGATTGTCTTTAGGAATCCTTTTTTGTGGTTGCAGGAAACTACATTTTTTGTTCAATTCTGCTTGAAAAGATTCATCTTCAAACAATGAACATGAATTCATGAATTGTCTGTTGGTGTCAGGCACGTTTGTGACTTCCAAACTTTTGAAGTTTTCCACTTGTTCTTGACTGCTGACCTGCCTTCAGCAGACAAATGACTTTGTGGCGCTGGGGAGAATAATCATATTGAAAGCTATTTAATGATCTGCTTCCTTCAAAAAATGCTTTAAGATTGAATGCGTTTAAATATCAGTCTGCTTTTCAGACCTAAATGTTGTTAATATATGGTAAAGAGAAGTCTCAGTGAAGTACCTGTTTTTGTACACTAACATGAAGTTTCACCTGGAAAACCGCCCTAGTGAGAGGAGAGACAGCAGGCCAAGAGGTGCTGCTTAAGGCTCTTTAAAATAGCCAAGGTTGAATTTCAGTATTTTCAAGTACTTGAATACCATGGCAACAAGAGCTTCAATGCTTCAGATAATTGGGGTTCATGTGCTTCCCTAGGAGGAGTCCTCTGAGAGTTTTGAAGTGGTTTGCAAATCTGGTCATTTGTGCCTGTCAGAGAGGATTTCTCTCCCTGAACCTGATTCTTCCAGTTAGTTACTAGCCAGCAACCAGAGCGCTCTGCAGTGCTCCATTCCCTCTAGCAGATTCCCAGATGTGTGGCGTGCATACCATTGCAGGGCACATGAAAGTAAGTTGCCATGTCTGTGAAAACATTTGCTGGACAACAGCAAAATCATGCTTAACTCCAGACAAGATCTAAGATGGTTTTTAAAATTAAAATGTGGAGTTCCAGTTAAGCAGCAGGGTTGAAAGCTGAGAGGGCATCTCTCTATACCCAGATCCAGAGTCACCGGCAACCCCTCCTGATTCCAGAGACAGCTACATAAATGTTGTTGATAATGAAACATGCAGCTTATTGATTGCTCTTGAGAGGGATCAGACATTGTAAGTAGCAATATGAGCAAGAACATGTTGACATCTTGAAGTGAGGATTAGATTACATCATAATCAAAATTTGCTAAACCTGGGAGAATCTCCTTATTACTGCTCTTGCTGGGCTTATAAGAGTTATGGTTTCTTGAGCAAGGAATAAAATGTTGTTTTTTGGTGATGGACTGCTTTAACATGGGGATGTTTGAAGACTCTCAGATGCTTTAAATCAAGGAGTTGCTCAAGCATAGCCCTCCTCTAGACACAGGTGCCGTTCCTGTCTCAAATGTAGTTGTACTTTGACAGTACTGTGCCTCTGGTACATAAATTGATTTAGCATTCTATATTATAAAAAATGGTGGCACTAATTCCTCACATTAATTTTCTAAAAGAGGTGATTTACTTCTGTCTTTTCTTAACAGCACTTGAAAAAAAGGTGCAAAGGAGGTGTTTCCCTCTGTGGGCTCATCTTCACCATACCTCTCCCGTTTCTTCTTCCTCCTTGTAATCCCCAAGTGAAGATGAGTAGCCGCCTGCGAATATGACGTCTGTGACTAGTGTCATTGCCTCCCACCAGTCTGAGTGGGTGTCCTTCACTGATGAGCTGCTGCTCCCTGTTAGCCCACGAGGTAAGGTGTCTCTGATTTTCTTTGAAACTGATGAGACTTTCTTTGTTTGAATTAGACCAACTGCTGTCATGTATCTAACATCATAGTGCTTGCCTTCTAAGTGGAAGCACTATGAGCAGAGGTTGAATTATCTCCTGCTACTCCTATGTAACAGAAGAATTTGGGCCAAAAAGGTAAATTACTCTGGTAATGTGGATCTAGTGTGTAATCTAATGTGGATCTGTCCTTCAAAATTCAAGGCAGTATCTAACTGATCATGGAGGAAATGTCACCTGTTATAATCAAATGCAAAACCACGTCCAGTGTTAATCTAAAAACTGCATTAGGTAAAGGAGACCTTTCTACAGTTAGTGGCAAATTTTATATATTTCAATAAAAAACAGTGAAGTAATGGTGAGTCCTGACAATCTTTCTGTTGTCTTTATTTTAGGTAGCACTGAAGAGCCTCTGGAAAAATGTTTTAATTCCTCAGACACCTCCCCAGAAGAGAACCAAAATGCAGATGGAGTATTTCAAGACCTTTTCCACACAGAGCTGGAAGAGGCAGCTGACAAACGCAAGGTGGATTCTGCTGTGCTTAGTAACCATGTGTGTCCCAGCACTGATCTGTCATCATCCATCAGTGCTTGGGTTCAGTTTGAAGATGCACCATGGACTAGTGCTTCATCAACCCACCCACAAACAGGTGAGGCAAAAGGAAAGAGAAGGTCCATTCCAATACGATAACAAAATACTGTAAGAACCTACAGGAATTTTTCCTTGCTCTTTGGTTTCTTGAAGGTTGACCTTTGACTAGTTTGTATTGTATTTTAACACAAGTAATGTTAGCAGTTTCAAAAAGGGCTCATGCTATCATTTGAGGTTGAACTAGCAATATTTTATTTTTATGAAGAAAATGAAAGCTGTCTGTGATTCATTCCACCTGTATCTTGACTGAGTCTTGGACACTGCCAAAATGCATTCATAGGGAAACAGCATAAAGGTGTTTTCAGTAGTGACATTTCTTATTTAGATGTATGGACAGCTGTCTGAAAGGTCTGATCCCTGTTTGCCTCTGTAATCTGGAACTGAAAAAATGGTGTTTGTTGTACTCTGTGGTCGTAGTCCCTATGCAGTTTTTGCCAGCTGAGACCAACAGCTGGTGTGCCAATGCCCATCAGTACTTTCTGCTGTCTTTTGGTACTATGATTTAGCAGCTGCAGAATTACAAAGACAACAGAAGTTTACCCTAATTTTAGTACTGCATGCACTTTTCTTCAAATGTAACAGTTCTTTTTGACATACTTTAAAGATGCCTGCAAATCCTCTGGCTTCCCTCATCAGCTTATGCTAACTAATGTGGCTATATGAACTTCTAGATTTTATGTATGAACAGACTTCTGTCCTTCCTTGCAGGAGGTTGTGGAGTAATTGCCCAAGAAAACAGTTCACCTTTTCATGTTTAAATTGAGATTCTCTCTTAATAATTCCACTTTGTGACTCCTAGTTAATAAAGCAGTTTAAAGAGTTATAGCTTTACTCTGCTCAATGAATTGATTAAATATGCCCTGTGACATGAATAATACTTCTGTTAGAAAACTTGGATTTTCAGCTTTGAGTTTGGTTTTGGGTAAACCCCATCTGGATTTCCATCTGCTCTTTTTATGGGTGCTACAGTCTAGTCCATTTGAGACAGTGGTTAGACCTTTGTGCAGGAGAAGTGGGTGAATCTTCACCTTTATATTTATTTGATGGTTCTTATTCTTATTTCTTGGAAATATTTACTCATCCTGGTGATGTGGAGAGAAGGAAGAGCATTTACACCATGAGCGTAGATCTGTAAAACTGAGGTGCTCTACCCCTCTCTAGTTTCATGGTTAAATGAGACTTATGCTTCCTCATACAGCCACATACTATTTCAAATGGGGCTGTTGGTTGCTCTGATACTGTATCTCCTTCCTAATGTTATTATGTCCTTGTTAACTGAAAAACTTGTAAATGCACCTTCTTCTTAAATGAAAAAAAAACCACCACAACTTCGCACAACATAAATAAAGCTAGTCTTAAGAAAGAGACTTCCTTAAAACTAATTTTTTTATGCATTACTTGATTTCTCATGCTTAAAGGAATGTGACCCAGTCTTAAGATATGTGCTTAGCAAAAGCACTACCTCTTGGTTTGTGTTTTCACTAAGAGGGGGTACAAGGCTGTAGGCAGAGGCCTAAGATATCCAAATGAGGAAATTAGAAAAGACTTTCAAAAAGTATTGCAGTTTTGAAGAAGACACTAATTTGTGCCCTTGCAGAAGCTTGTCCTATGTGATCCGTGTCACTGAGGGAGGATATTTACAAGCTAACTTTCAGCGTCTGCCTGAGATTCATGGAGGAGGGTGGTTCCCCTAGCAGTCAGGTCAGGATGTCCTCTATCTAATTCTTGCGTGGGAGGCTATTATTCTGTGAACTGTATAGGAACCCTAAGGAGGTTTCCTAAGGATATCTTAAAATCCTTATTTATGAGCTGGTCCCACTCTTATTCTGTGTTTATAAATGGCCAGACCAGTGCAGCTGACAGCCTCTGAAGGGAAGGTCATGGGGTAGGAAGAGATGACAGGTCTTTGTTTCTGGCCCTCTACTCTGAGGGACATTTGACAGCAAGAGGTAGGATAAACTTCAGCCTAGTTGTTCTCAATTAATCTGCAGATCACGTCTTTTTTCTATGGGCGGCAGCAAAGCTGGAGACTTTGTGTTACAACCTCCATAGGCTGACACGCTCAGTGGAAAGCCTGTGGTGACAGCAATTATTCATTTCCAGTAGCAAACAGTCTGCATAAGAACAATAGCTAATACTCAGACTAGTAGGGGGAGTATAAAGGCCAAGTCCGAACAGAAGGACCGGTGTGAGAAGGATGGAGACATTTGAAATCTGTTTCCTGTGCAGGCAGCTGTGAAGAGCAATGTCCTGAAGGCTCAGCACCCCTAGTCGCATTCCTGTCAGGGCTCCAGCACTGTCAGGAAATTGTCTGTCTGTCTGTCCATACTCAAGCGACTGCTCTGCTGACTAGATAATTATCCAGGCTGATGGCCAGGCTGCCTGGAAACACATTTTTAAAAGGGCTTGCAAGGGGGGGATTTCCAGAGTGCCGTGAGAGCGGAGAGGATGGGGCCTAGGAGAGAGAGTTATTGTCTTACTCTGACTTTAGAGCTACAGTATTTTTGCACAGGTTCCCCCAAAAGCAAGTATTTGTCCCAAAGTGCTCACAGTCTAAAAAAGTAACAACATAAAGACAACTGGAATGTAGTGGTTATCCTATAGGGACTATGTTTAAAAGAAGCCCAAGGCTAATGCTGCACCCTTGTTGTCCTGGGAAAAGTGAAGGCATTATTGGGGTAGCAGAAATCAGGGGGACTGATAGCAAGAAACAGGGCTGAACAAACAAGCAAGAAATTTGAAAAATGAGAAGAAAGGTCAAAACCCTGAGGTATAGAAATGAAAAATATCCATAGTGAGCCTCACACTGAAAATTGTCTTTATTTAGAACGTTCTTGTAAACATTCTTTCTACCAGGTTCATGCAGAGTAAATGCTAAGCAAAATGTTTGTTTCAAAATATTTCTACATTTTGGATTTATGCATAGTTAACTCACAGCTACCAAATCATGTGAATTTCTCCCCAAGAAGCAAAAACTCTTGAGTGAGACCACAGAAATATTTAGTCATAGAAATTATGTATTGTGGTGCCCTCTTGCCTGTTTTCCTTTTGCTGGGAAAAGAAGAAATTTTACTTTTATATTATTATCAGGCTAGTCAAACTGATACTGCAAAAGCAAAAAATCAGATTTTTAGGCTCACATGAATGTTCCCATCACAAATGTTACATAATCTGTAAATGATCACAGCCACTGGGTGACATAACATTTGCATTTGTTACACAATGGGCCTCCAGCTCACAGTCGCATATTCTATAGGTGTTAGCTCCACTCTTCAATTCAAGGAGGTATTCAGCAAAGCACCAAAATTAGAATAAGGCAAGATCTGGTACATCATCTGTCCTCTGCTCACACACACACACAGAGCCACCCTCACCTCTTCCCAAGAGCTTTGTCTGGTTTTCAATGGTTCAAGTAACTTGGACTTCTACCATGTCCCTCAAGAAGCTATCCAATAGTAAGGCAAATTTCAGCTTAACTATTTTGTGCTGTTCTGTCTGAAATAGGCAATACATGCAACACAAGATCAGCAGCTGGAAACTAGACCAACTGTATTGCTGTCCTAAAATCAGAAAAATCTGAGGTCCTACACAATAGGAAAGGAAATGATGCTAACAAGTTTTATTGTAATGTGGTGTAGGGATCAAGGAACAGGTCCTCAAAACATGAGAGGAATGAGTGCTTCAAGGTAAGTCTGTGTATTAAAGGCCAATCAATTGCATTAAGAACAAACGTGTCAAGAAAAGTACAATGCATGTGGAAGGAAACTTTTTTCAGTTTAGGAAACGATGTGTTGATTTTCAGTCCCCAACTTGTGCTACAGAATTTGCATTTTAAGGATAGCTCTTGCACTGGTCTTTCACCATAAACAGATTTCTCAGAAATTCCTGCAGCAGAAGGGCTGTGACTCTGCATCTATTGGCATTAGAGAACAAATTAAAAATTTCTGCAAAAAAGTCTGACCTCATTTAGGAATTTGGCTGCAGCATTTCCAGGAATCTGGAGAGCAGCAGGAACATGTGAAGAGGGTCCTTAAACATGTGTAGATGTTTACTTTTGCTTGTCTCGCTTTTTGAGGTTGATAGGTAGTCTTTTGGCTTAGCACAGGGGAAAATGCACTTTTACTAGTTCTAAGGGTTAGTGTTAGGCAACCTAGAACAGTCACAGGTGAAAGTTGACTCTAGTAAGATTTTAAAGAATGTCTGTTACAGAAAAAGCCATCTATGGTTACAGTTTCCAAATGACAAGACTCTTTCTTTAGAAAAAAACAATTCTATTATTTTAAAATTACCCTACTTATCTGGAATGAAATTAATTTGCTCCTGTATAGAAGTATTTGGCAACACTAGTCCAGTCAGTCTCCCTCTTGGACAAGAATTGGAAAGCACAAAACTAGTTGGCAGTACACAAGTTATTATATCTTATGTGTTTCTAAATTAGCTTATGTTTTTTCATATTGCTGACTTTAGATTTGCAATATTTCTTTTTTTGTGTAAAGTCTTTTTTTTTAATAAAATAATTTCACAGTTTTTAGAATTCCAGATATAAAACACACTTTAAGAAAAACTTGACTCTTGTAAGTGATTCACGTAAGGAGCTCAGCTTTTCAGCTTGTCCTCTATGTCCAAATAAAATGCTGTCTGTCAAAGCAATTTAAGGTGAAGTTTTAAGGGTGGCTTTTCAGGTGCCTCATGCCGCGTTTAACAAAAGGACTGAGAGAGAGACTGACAGATTATGATCATACACTTGTCATCCTTTCTCTACAGGCATCAAGCACAGCACAGTGTGCCATTACTGGAGGGAGGAGTGGGGGGTTTGGTCATGTCTCTAACACAACTGTCAACCTCTGCAATAAGGAGACAACTCTGACTTTCAGCTCCTCATCCTTAGGAATGACTCTACTCAGAAGCTGCTCAGTACGTAGGCTCACAGCTGTACACATATAAATATATCAGTGCCTGCTTACCTGAGGCTAACAGTGCAGATATGTAAAATAAATTCACATGTCTCAAAAGCAAAGCAGGGAGCACTATTTGGATATTCCTTTTATGCACACAGCAACATTTGACATGCAAGTCTGGCAAATGAGTAGAGCAGGATTTTTGGTCTACAGTGAACAGAAATGTTATGCAGTATATTCAGATTGGGACACTCCATCCCATGTGTTCAGAAACAAAAACCATTTCTAGTGCACACTAATAGGTCCGTTTCAGTTTATTTTTATATTCCTCCTCCCATGTGGAGCATTCCTGAGATGAGGAATGTATTTGAGTGGGTGTCACAGATAGGGAATGCTAATTAAATATAATAAAATTACTTCAAAAAAATCTGTGGTACTGTAAAAACTTCACTGTGTTGCACAACACACATATTCAGATTTTGTCAGCAGTGTCAGAAACATGAAATATTTTTCTGAAAACTCACAGCTTCTCCAATACTTGAACAACAGGAAAGTGTACAGCTGCCAGCAGTATGGGATCTAAGCAGACAGCTGAGTAGTGCTAGAGGGGAAAAGTACCAGGGACTAGTTAACTTGCTGTGTCTTTGTTATAAAATAACTGTGTTGCTGTGGATGTTGGAATGTATATTACAGAGCCTCAGTACACTGATCTAGCATGTCTTTGGAATACTTGTGATCTTCTGGAAGATTGCCTCATATGTCTCTAACCAATACCTGTTTTCTGCAGCAAAAGCACTGAGCTGGACTTCCCCCTCTTCCAACTCTTCTGAGAGGCAAGCCCGTGCCTCAGAGAGCAGCTGGACAACCAACTCAGAGGACACCAGCAGCCCAAGCATTGCTCCCTCCTACACAGATCTGCAGTCAATTAATACTGAAGACTTGACCAGTGGTAGAACATCTGCAGCAGATTCAGCTGGTAAGAGGGAAGCCTTGAAGCTTCCATCTCAGTCTTTTTGATGCTACTCAAACTCACTGCTCAGAATTGAGACACGGGGTGGATCCAAACCAGAACAAACTCTAGGATTAGGCAGACTAGCACTATGTTCTACTCCAATTCCCAAATAATCACATTTGGATTTTACATCCTGCTGACATGTGCAGACTCCTGCAGAGCCAAATGCAACTATATATCTATTGGTGGACTTGGCGCATTTCTGGTTTTCACATATGCCATCAGCTTAAGCTGATCAAGGAGCTAGTTTTCAGTATATTGTGAGACAGGTTGGATGCCTTTCCTGACCTTCCATGCAGAAATTTTCTTGATGGTATATTCAGCTGGAGTAGGTCCCGCTCTGCATGCCCCTCTCTGTTTCAGTGAGCGCCAAGACACAGGTCATTTGCTGGATGTGTTCTTTGTACCATGCTTTGCCATGTTACTGCACAGTAATGCAGAGAGAGTGTAGGAGGTGACAGAGGGTGGTTCAGTAGCATAGCTTGACCATTTAAGGATCCTATATCTGACCTTGCAGGCCTCTATTCAGATGGAAAAATGTGCTGCATGGCATTATAGCTCATTGCTCCTCAGTTGTACTCTAGGTAATCTCTGAAGCAGGAGAAATAAAGCAGAGTGGTGCCACTCATGTCATGCAGAATTGGGATGATGGGAACTTCTGAATTACGAAGTTGACTTTCACAGCGCATAAAAAAAGCTGACATGTCAGGGCGTAAAAAGGAAAAAAAAAATAAACAGCTTCAGGAGGAAGCATCTGCAGTATGTTGGAAGCTGTTCAACCCAAGCCGATGAAAATCAGTAATTCCCCAGTTTGGTGGTGAAAATTGAATCTTTGGTGTCACCATAGCTCAGGCATGTGAGATACTTAATATATTTTCTCTCAGGTGATGAATGGAAAAATATGTGTGAAATGAGATCTGTTTTGGGAGGATGGATCTCCTAAACCTCACTGAGATCATGCATCTCTTCCATAAGAAACATATGCATACATCACCTGCAAAGAATATTATTTAATGGCTCAGTGAAGCTGGGTTGGACATCAAGGGAGGTTTATAAACAACAGCATAGTAGGCACTGGCTTAGTGCTTAAGACAAAGGATTTGTGGAGAAGTAGTAGTTACTTTGAATAAGTAGAGACATTTCTTTCTTCAAATAATAAAATTACTACAAATCTGTCTGATCATTTTTGTTTTAGAATACTTTGCTTGTCTGTACTTCTGAGTTTGGACAGGCAGCAAAGTTCACAGCAGTGAAGGTAAATGTTTTATAAGCAGAGCTGAAGAAGATTTTCCATTCTATCAAATTGCACGTAGAAGATGCTGCACTTTATTGCCTGTACGAGTTTGAACTCTGGCACCAAGAAGCCTTTAATATTATCCTCATCTTTGTCAGCACAAGGGGCTATTTAGCCTGCAGCAGCTAACCGATAAATGTGGGTCAAATGATAGCAGACTGTCCATTTAACGTGGGCATGTTTACACGGTTATAACAGCAAGTATTTTGCAACAGCTGGGGTTTCACAGTGTACGTGAAGCTGTATTTCATGCTGGTGAAGTGGCCCCTTGCTTGAGCTTCTTGCCATGCCTTGCCGCGTCACTCAGCTTGGATCAATGAGCATGAAAAGAAGGCAGAACTTTTGGCCTTTGTGCTGTGCTCTGCAAGATAAGTAACACAGGACATCTCTGTTTCTGATACAATACAAGTATTTGTTCATTCTGTAGCAGATGCCTGTCTCAGTTTTCAAAAAAGGCCAAATATCTACAAGTCAGAGGAGCAAAGGAGAGGCCTTCTTGTAACTGCGATTATAGATCTGGAAGCATTCAGATCTGCTCTGAGGTTGTGCACAAATACCTCACAGCTTGATTTAGATTTCTGCATTTTACCATTCTTCTCTAAAATAATTTTCATTTATATAAATTAAAATTAAGTATTGACTTGTATATAAAAAAAATAATTCTATATAGTCAATATGTATATATTTGTGTAGCTCATAAACTATATATTCTATTATAAATGTAATAGAATATACGATAGAATCTATCTATATTATATAATAAAACTATGAGTGTGTATGTCTATGTGTAGGCATAAGTTTCCTGTTAGCAATTTTAGGTACACTGTTGCTAGTTCTGTTGTTTCTGTTGTGATATATATCTTAGGAAAGCTGCAGCTACACCATGTTTGATGTTGGCCATTCAATTCGCTGACCAGTTGTTCTCTTTGGCATTCTCCTAAATCTCTGGGACTACTGGGATACTGAAGAAATCACTGTGTTATTGTTTTCTGAGAACATCTGCATGTTTGGAGATAGAAGGTTGCATGTATGACCCCTAACTGCTCAAAATCCAGAAAGTTAATAAATAGCATAGGGAATTAATTCTGCAAATGTTATTTTCAAAGTAGGGTTTAAGGTGGTTCTCCTGTTTCTATTTTAAAACTTGGAGATGGCAATTCTGACAAGCTCAGCTCCAGCTATTTCTTGAAGACAATGGAGAGTAATAAAGTAATAACTTTTCAAACTGTTTCCTAATACTTTCTGCAGTAGTTCTCTCAGAAACCTTTCTGTGACTGTAGCCAACTAGATACTGAGTCCTGATATGATGATTGCAAAAATGATGTTCTGTGGGTTTCAAATAAACAGTTTTGAACAGATTATATAGCTGTACAATGTGATTGCACTGAATGCCAAAAATAGGCTACAAGCTCTGAAGTTATTCCATGTTAATTACCAGGGCAAGAGGGAAAGTAGTGTATGCTGATGGTTACCACCTTCCATCCAGAGCTGCACTTCAGTTATGCTGTGTAACCAACTTGTTAACCAACCATTAACCATTAACCAACTTGTTCTGGTGTCCCAGTCCCAGACACATGAAAAAACTTGTGCATGAGCATCTGCCAAAGCCAGCTGGAGAGACTGCAGAGGGGAACATCGAACCCTTGCTTCACGGAGGAGGGGACTCCAGAGTACCTTGAGGAAATAGCACCTAAAATGTACTCTTGCACAACTTCAAGCCTGTAAGGGCTCAGCACCAGAGGCAGGTTTTTCTTCTTCATGTCCAATACCAGCTAGCAATTCAGTTTTATATCCTAGTTGTTGTCCTGTATTTTTCTCAAGCATTTCTGACTACTTTAGGAGTAATGTATTAGTAGGACAGAACTGGGAAGCTAGGTCTAGATAATTCATAGCAGTAGAAATGTTGTGATTCCAAGATGGACCTGTGTACTGGGAATAAGTTCCTCTTCATTGCTTCCTGGCCACAGTATCCCAGTGACCTCTGCAGTAGTGCTCAGTCCTCATCCCTGTTTTGCAGTGGGAAAACGTGCAGCTCAGTTACACAGGCTAGACCTAGGTGAAGGGAAATGGCCTTTGCCATATAGTTTGACAACCATGCTCTTTGCTGAAGACTGCAGGTATAAGCTGTGGACCAGAGTCACTGCCTCAGTCCCTCCTTATGGCAGGAAGGAAGGAAGGCACTGAAACAGGTTGCCCAGAGAAGTTGTGGATGCCCCATCCCCTGAAGTGTCCAAGGCCAGGTTGGATGGGGCTTGAAGCAACCTGATCTAGTGGAAAGTCTCCCTGACTATGGCAGGAGGTTTGAAACAAGATCATTTTTAAGCTCGCTTCCAACTCAAGCCTCTCTATGATTCTGTAATACTAGCATATCCTGAGAAAATATCTGCATAATATTTTTTCTGATTAACATCAGCTGCAGCAAAGTTTGCCCCTATTCAGCCATCTCCATCCCCTCAAAACTTCATTTTTAAAAAGGACTGTTCTAGTGATAAAGCAGAACTGAGCTGTCACTGAACTCAGCTCTTCCAGCTTGTGTCCTCAGCTGGGGCTAAAGGTAGTCTCCTACAGGTTCAATAACTGCCTCAACTACACCCCAGAAAATAACACTGATTACTTATCTTTTCTACTACCTTGCCTCCCAAAGAAGAGTGGTTGATGCTGCCATAGGATTATCAGGTTCTTGCCTTTTCTTCAGAAATGGTGAGGAATTTCAGGGTGCAGGAGGACAGGATTTCACATTGCTCTCATAGTAAGAAAGGAGTTAGAAGAAAGCTCAGAAGTGCCTACTCCTACTAATGCCTACAAGGCTGATTCTTATCCTGCTTATGCCTGTGAATTAATCAGGCCTTCCTTGTTCCTCCACATTCTGTGAACAGCAGCTCTAAGACAAAGAAGATAGAAAGTGTGAGAGGAGAAAATGGTAGTGTGAAAAAACTGAATCTTGATTTTCATTATTGCCTGCAAATGTTTTAATTAAAGCTTTTTTGTCTAAAAATATATATATTTTTAAAAATTCATAATTTTGTTGTTTAATGGAGTGTTTTCTGGTCTGCAGGCTAGCATAGAATCAGTTCTGATCTTGTCCATGTCATTGGCACTGTGCTGCAAACAGCTAAGGAGCATCTCTTAGTTCAGACATTGAGGTTTCTTCTCATGGCTGTTCTGAAGTGCAGGCTACAATAACTGTGGATTTGTATCAGGGTTATCTGTGTTATAGAAGGACTAAGTGCTGAGCCTACATGGTATTCTTGATGAATTTCACTCTTTGAACACCTATTCACTGATGTTTTGATATGGACATCAGCTGAAAGGAAAGCAGACAGAAGTCACAGGACTGACCTGCTGATCTCCTTTATATAGGCAATATCCCGAAAGAATAGATGTGGGCTGATGCTCTGTAGTTTGTCTCAGGCCAGTAAGGCAGACTAGGTGGTACAAAGCCCTTTATTTGTGTTTGTAAGGCTGTGATTCCTCAGCCATGGTGTTTACATTGGCTCCAGTTGCTCTCTAAGGCAGTGCAAAAAGCCACATACTGATGTGATAAGCCTGAGGAGTTCAGTAGGAGATTTTGCAGCTGGACAGAACATTTCAGTGTGAAGCTTAATTGGAGATGGAATGCTTAAGTGCAGCAGCTATCTGTGACTGCTGTGTTGAAAGAGGAAGGACTTGGTTTGTTTGAAGCAATTCTTTAGGATGCTAAGTAGCTTCTGAACCTAAAGCTGCTGGGACAGAAGAGCAGCAAGGTATCTCCCCATATCCAGTTCTTTCAAAGTGGCAAGCATCAGTGGCAGCCTTCAACGTTATCTCACCTTTTGCATTTGGTTCCTGGCAGTGTGCTGCTGTGCTGCTGTATTGCTGACAGGAGGCAGAAATGGCACTATAGCCATACAGTAGCAGTGGTGCAGCACTGCCCCAGCTTTGTGCTGCATGGCAACATTGCTAGTGCCCACAGAGCTGGCTGCACCCTAGGGAACCCAATTCTGCAGCTCACAGACAACAGCAGGATTCGCTGCTGGGCAAAGTTGCCCGCCTGAGAACTGGCATTTTCTACTGTCAGTTCTAAGAGGCAGAGAAGCAAGTAAGGCTTCAGCAGTACTGCCAATTAACAGGAGCTGTAAATTATAGCATGTGCTCTTGATTAGAGCTCCCAGTTTTGTGTGGAATTTCCTGTCTGAATACGAAGGGGCTGAATGGAACTGACAGTGTAAAACAGTGAAAAGAATGCCAGCAGCAGAGAGCAAGAATGAGAAATTTCCTGATGCCCAAATGCATAGATTTGCTTGTTTCTCTTCTACTGTGGTATCATTTGAAACCTAAGGAAAGCTCAGGGGATCACTGGACTATGCAACACAGGAATTGGAAAAGTGATGATGGACACTTATAGGGGATCAGTTATAGAGTCATATTCTCAAAGAACAGCGTGGGATAAAATGGGAAGCAGATTTGTCAAAAACAAGAATAATGTACAGAATCATTTAAGCAAAACCTTCAGCTTCTATGTTGGTAATTTATTCTCTTGTGCCCACTTAAAAATTTATTGTGACAAATGTCCATTTTTATCAGAACTTTTTCCTCCTTTATTCTTTTATTCAGCCCAGTCTTACAGAAAAAAGGTAACATCTTCTGCTCTTTCCAGCCAGAAATGAGCAGAGTTGAATGAGAGGACTAAGAGTACTGTAGGGAGAAAGCTTATTTAGGTATTTACTGCAAAATCTCTGGTTTTCAGCTCATCCAGCCCTGATCTAACCAAACTGATTTGAACTAATCACTTAGTACTCAATTTTTTTAAACTATTAAAAATGCTCAGTACTTTTTGCATTAAATGCTTTTTCTAATACAGACACATCTATTTTTTATCTAGAAAATTTGTTGTCAATGAAACCTCTTAGGTTTGGCTGGAACTAACTACGTCTTTAAAAGCTACCTTCCATCTTCTTTATTATCTGATGCTTTTCAATTTTTCCTTCCAAAATCTTGCATTCTATTGCAGTCAGACTTTGGCCTTGTATTTTTAAGAGCAATTTTTACCCCTGAAAATATGGTTACTATGTATGTTCCTCTCCAGCTGTATGGTACCATTCCCATCAGAACCAATTCCTTTAAAATCCTTGTAATGAAAGCTGTAAGTGCATTTATTAGTTCTGTCAGAGTTTCGAAAGGAAGCTTATCATATCTCCTGATCTAAGCACAGTAACCTCTCCAAAATGTTTTCTTACCTCTCATTAATGTTAGTTTCCATTTCCATTCCCTTCTTTTGGTTATCTAGCCTTCCTCCTGCACCCTTATCACTGTGCTCTGCATCATAATTATTAAAGAGCAAGAGCAAAATAGTCATTAGCTTTGGTACAATGTGTAGGTGCACTAATGTTTAATTATGACCACAGCCCCACTTTCTTGTTCTTTATATATACACATATGTGGTTTGCTTTTTCTCCAGTTGGTAACGTTACCACTGAAGATTATTTCTGAGAAAGGTAGAGCCCATTGAGACCCAGCTTTCCAGGTTGACTAGTCCTGTGTTGGCTTTATTGACCTTTTACCTTAAATAACAGTTATAGTTGTAGGGCAGAATTAAACAGTGAGATGGACAAAATAAGTAATCTCTCTAACAAACAAAAATATCTCTCATTTCAGTGGCTTAAATGTTAGTCCAGGGAAGAAGCTAAAGCTCCTCTGAAAATTCAAATATTAGGGCATGGTCTTTTTATGCCAGATTTACATGCTGATTAGTTCCTGCATTATAACTAAACGAATATCTGGGAGTGAAGGGAATAAATAAATCTTCAACACTTTTATTAGTGCAGTGGCACAACCATATTTCCACACACTGTGTGCTCTGGTCAGGTGAGGAAGGCGAGAAGTGCTACGTGGGGACATCCAATGGTGGGAAGAGGAGCTCCATGGGGATGAGGCATCTGATGTGCCAGGGAGCTGTGGATGTGGTCAGTAGTCCCTTTTCACGCTTTATACACTTCTTTTCCCTTCCTTACTGCCTTCTGCTTCACCATGCCTGAGAATACAGGACCTGCCTCCACAGCATCCCATGCTTGGCTCCTCATAGTGGAGGCTGAGAGCAGGAGAGGAGTTGGGGCCAAAGGGTAATTCATGATATAAACCAAACATGTTGAAATGGGTAATTCAGCAAGTAGCTGTTTTGATTATTATCTGAAATGCAGATAATGTGTAAGTTTAGACTTGCCACTTTCACAGGTTTCAGGTTATGTTAAAATGGATCTTCAAAACTCTTTGTTTTCTGGCAACATGGAGAGGATGACTCTCCACAGCAACACTGAAAGGGCCGGGGGGAATGGGCTAGCTCTGAGTCTGTTTTCAGACTGACCTGGTGGATCTGTGAACCTTTTGAAAAGATGGGGTATATGCCATACTGTCATTAAGTGCAGACATCTGATAGTAGTTAAAATAATCTGTACAACTCTTTCTCTACACAAAGAATAGGTATGTAGCACAAACAACTGACAAGCTTTAGGTCATTATCCACATGCAGAAAAATAAGTCTACAATTTAAAATTAATCCTCTTTTTCTGAAAAAATGTTATGTGGTTGAATAATGGTGAGTGTGGTGGTGAGATATGCATATTCTTACAAGAAATGTGTAGTAAGAAGAGTGTCAGTTTTGAATGAAGTGAAAGAAATTCATGTTCTTGCATAAGCACCAAGAATATTCTTGATTCGCTTCACTGAAACTTGGACCTTCTCCTGAGAAGCCCAACAGAAGTGTTTGTTCAGTGAAGAAAGCACAGGGATTTCTATGTGTCTGTGCTTGATATGTTCTGCCTCCACTGCATATGCATTTGTATGCTTCGTGGTAGGCACGAGTCTTCAGAAGGGATTGGAATGGAAGGGGAGCACATGCCAGCACACAGCGTACAGAGAGGCACATGGTCCATATGGCAGAGCAGACAACTGAAGGGTGTTAGTGCGTTTGTCACACAAGCGAGTGTGCCGGCTTCACTGCTTTGCTGTGCCCCAGAGCTGCACAGCGCTGCCTCCAGCACAGTTGGTTGGCTCTGGAACTGGGACACGAGGTTGGCCCAGAGTGCTTCACTGTGCCTCCTCTGTGGCAGGCCCTTCACCAGCCAGCCAGAATTAGGATCTGGGTGGGAAAGTTTACATAAAAGAAGTAGGCATGCTTTACTGAAGGCTTTGCTTTCATGAACGCAGCACTCCTCCTCCCCTGGCCTGATTTGTTTGTTCAGGCTTGGTTGCCTCCAGCAACGCATTATTACCGTGAACTATGATGTATCCTGGGAGACCTTCAGGATTCCCTGCAAATCTTTTGAGTTTTTCATCTCCAAGGAGGGAGAGACACAAAGGCATTTCACTCTGTTGATGTAGTTGCGTGTACATTGTTCCCCTTCTTTGAATTTTGGTGTGTCTGGCAAATGCTGTGACTGGACTGCACAGTCTTCATCTTGTGTCTTCATCTCAGTCAGTAGATTATACTTTTCTTGGTGAAGCCACCACACTGCACTGCTTTAAAAGCTGTATTTGAAAACTTGCTTAGCTGAAGAGGTTTCAGTAGAACTGTATACTTAGTTGTACACATAGACCAGTCCTTGCTGATGGTAGACCTCAGGCCTTCAGGGTCTGGCCTTAAGGTAAATACAGATTGTGTCACTCATGAGCAGTTTTCTGTTTGATTTAACATGGCTACAAAAGCAGTGAAGACACGGTGGCATGGATTAACAATATGGGTATGTTCTCAGGGCTCTGCAAAGACCATACATCTCTGCTAAAATCTGTGGCACTGCAAATTCTTTAGATATAACAAGTGTTAAGAGAACTTCCCCATGATGTGATCAAACCCTGCAGGGCTTGCTTTCAATTTCTGTTTATTTTGAAATTACAGAACTCAGCTTCAGTTCTCTTCTGTGTCCTGGGATTGCAGGGACCAGCCTGTGTGTCACAGCATAGTTAAAACATCATGAAGAGCACTTGATTTCTTGATTAGTCATGTATGTGTCCAGAGATGGACAGCATCAGATGAACTGAACTCCCATAAAGGTCAAAGCAGCTTAGCAAGGAGAGGTCAGTGCTCCAGTAGTTAAGACATCAACACCAGATGGCTTCTCAGTAACAGAGCAGTCAGAGGCAAGGCACATGAGTGCATCAGTGTGGATGCACTCATGCACAGAGGATGCTGATGGGGCACTATTGAGAGGGCAAGGGAGTTAAGGAAATGTAGAGAAGGTGTCTTGAGTGTGATCTGCTTTCACCAGGTGACTCAGTTACCAAGAGAGTTGGATGCTGAAGAGCCATGGAGTTCTCTCCATGTGCTCACATTAAGGCAGCACATGTTTTGCAGGACTTTGGCAGTAAAGGACGCTGGGCACAGCTGGTTTCTAGAGCTGTAATGCAAAGCGATGGGCATGCTCACGGCTGTACCCTCACCCTGCAAGGCTGCCCTGTACCTGTGAGGAGCTGGCTGTCACCTGCGACTGAGGCTTCAGCTCTGCACTCTGTCCCCCTGCCAAGCTGCTCCAGGCCTGGCAGAGGCTGAGGGACTGCTGGGGCGAAAGGGTGAACTGTGCTCTGCTGAGATTGACAGTCCAGCTGCATCCACAGAATAAAACCAGTTTGTCTCGCATGTCTGAACAACCCAAACCTGAACTAATGGAGCAAACAGGTGTGAGGGGAGAAGGGTTTTGCCAGAGCCAGTAGCTCCTTGTCTGCTGAATAAAAGGAAAAGCAGGTCAGTAGAAATCAACACGTTCCTCTTCAGTTGGCAGGGAGAAGAGTTCTTCAATGAGCAAAGGCACTGGAAATTAACCCATTGATTTCTGGATCATTCTCAAGTCAAACACCATGGGACCAAGTCCCATCAGGCTTTTGCTGCTGGACCTGGAAACCCAGCTCATGTGCCTCTTGATTTCTTTTCTCAGGGAAGCAGTGAGAAGGAAGAAAATAGAAGAACTGATGTCTAGGCTATACCTTTTCTGTGTTTGAATTATTTCTTAGTATGTTAAATAGTGAACAGCTTTAATCCCCATGCTCCAGCCCATACCCTGCTTTACAGAAAGCTTTCACGGTGGCTCTTGAGCCTCCCAGCTGCTAGTGCTCTAAGAGATGTTCTTTAACCCACAAGGTCCCTTTTCCCTTCCTACACCTTAGAATTTCTCTCTTCCTATCTGTTTTTCCTTTTTCCCGCTCTACTTCTGTTCCTTTCTAATTTAAAATAACTTAGATGCTTAAGAACTGTGATGCTGGTGGCTTCAGCTTTTTTCTAGTGGGTGACCTGCTGCATCTTGCCATCCACTAGGGAAGGTAAAATGGGTAAAGGGACTGTCATTCCCCTTTACTTGGCCCTTCTGCATGCAGAATTTCTTCATATTCCACTTCAGAACTTAAATTTCTCTTAGTTTACTGGATAATTGCAGTAGCACTGTTGCAAAGTAATGAAATAATGGTGCTCTGAGAAAATGCATACCAATTCTAGCAGTAGCTAATGCACTGGAGTGCCCTGCAGTGTCATTTAAATTTCATCAGTGATGATAATTTTTACACCTTACAAGAATCTGAAGCTGCAATTTTTCCCTAGCCATTTTCTCTGTTGTGTGGTGCTCTAGGACTTCAACTCCTGGATCTGGAGTTCTATCATTAGATTAAAAAAAAAAAAACCATGTTACCTTTAAAACTCAATTTTATGGATAAAAATTCTGTGGCTATTTTAATTTTTCAAATTTAATTAAATCATTCCCCCCTCAAAAAAAAAAATCTTTATTTTCTATACTTGAACACTGTGACATTAGTCCCACTTGAATTAGCATAAGTTGGGGAAATGCCACTCCAGTTGATTAACAAGTTTTGGAGGCAACTGGTCACTATGCGTAACAGTGGAACCATCTACAGATCCCATGCAACGGGCTAGAGAGCCACATGATACAGCCAGATTTGCTAGAGTCAGACCAAGCCTGCCATCGAACTGAAATGAAAGTGTAAAATAGGTTCTTGTGCCATTTTTAATCCAATTGCCTAGTAATCATCAGGAGGTAAATATTTCTCACTATCTTTCCTGAAAAATGTGCAAACTTTACACTCCCTATATATTCCTTTAGCTTTTTCTTCTAAAAGCCTTCAATACAAAATATCACAGCTCTGTTTGGAAAATGCTATATTCTATATTTCTTAATGTAAGTGGAACTGGTTTTGTGATGCGTTTAATAACGTCATGTTGGCTATGTACAACCAACATGGAAGATGTTTAAAGAGAGGAAAACACTATGGTGAAAATACAGAAATGGTCTTCAAATTGTATGCTGAATCTGCCAGTACAGTTTATTTTAAAGTAAATTTCAAGTCAACACTTGTACAAAGCAGTCAACAAGTAGTGAAAAGGGTGAAAATACAAATTCTGTTGAAAAATAAGTGCTAGAATCACTAAGGCAATGAACTATGGCCCTGGTATGTTCCTTGCTATTTCTCTGTCCTCTGTGATAAATGGCATGACTGTTGAGAACTATAAGGATAAAGTACTTTTTAATGCCTGTGATGAGGTAAGATGGTGGGAACAGTGAAGATCTTCCAACATAATTTTCTACTCTGTGTTTTCTTCTGCAGAAGTTGGAATACAAAGGCTGCCTTTATCAGCTGCATGTTTTTTTCCTCTCACCTCCTCATGCTTTATAATTTGGCTATGAACTTTAAAGAATGGAGCAGAGATTAGAAATTAGCACCCTTTGTGTCCTATTGAAAGCAGAGCAACCCCTCCTCCTTAGGCACTGCAGAATTCCTTGCTAATAAGGCTGACTGAACAAGTCTTCATTAAACTTCATGTTGCTGGGCTGGAAAATTTGTCTCCATTGGCCACTCAAACCATGACCTAGACAAATCAACCGTGATGCCTCAGATGTGAAAAGCTTTTGTTTGGCTTCTCACGTTCTTAATACAATTAGGAGCTCTGCAGCTCATCTCTTGGCCAAAGTAGAGTTATGCCGTCTCTTGCTGTAATTACTGTTCTTGGGGTAAGTCACTTGGAGCATTCCTCAAGTGATTCAGTAGAATGTGATTTTAGCCATGTAACTCCCAATCCCACAGAAACGAGTGGCAGATGAGGATAAAGCTGATTACACCAAGTAATCACAGTCATTCTGTACTGTCTGTTCTGGCAACCTAATATAAAATGTAATAGGATGAAATGTCCTCTAAATTTGTACGAAGAAACTCACGCAATATGTCTGTCATTAGGGTGCCTGAGGCTTTTCTCAACTTCCAAACACTGTGGTACATATGTTTACTGCCTCTTTTTTCAACCAGCAGTAAGTTACAATAGGTGTGACTGCTGTGTAACATGGCAGACTACACGGGTCTTTCATTAAAAATCACCTTCCACTTGAAGATAGAGTTCTTATAAGTAATGCCAAATAAAGTAGACAGTTTTTTGCAAGAGTCTTAGGAGCTGTTTCACAGCCTTAGGAGCTGTTTCACAAAGATGTAATTCCTTGAGCATGTTGGAGTTTGCTCCAGAAGAATGAAAGGCCAGAGTTTTAAATTGCGTTTCTTCCTCACAAATCCTGAGGATGATGCATTTACTTAGGCACAGGCTTTACTGCTTCTTCAGATGAGGTTTCTGTTCCCTTTGGTATTACTGAACTGGAGGGAGTGGTACGATTTCCATTCATTACAATCTGGAGTTAAGATTTCAGATCTCTTGCCCCAGGCAGTGGTTGAAGCCTTTCTGTCTTCTGTGCCTTACTGTCAAAAGGCAGTGGAACCATGCAGCAGGTGAGCCAAGGTGCTCTCTTTCTGTGTGTCTATGCATATAATTGTCTATACTTCTCTGTGTGTGTGTGTGTGTGTGTGTGTGTGTGTGCATGTGTGTGTGCATGTGTACGTGTACGTGCTCTTATTTGTAGATTCTTGCAGGACATCAAACAAAAATCTCAGTCGCATTTTTTGTTAGAAGGGATGAGCAAGCATCAGACCAGTGCAACTGAGTGGTTCTTCAATCAGACAGGTCTTAACAATTCTACCCCTGGCTTTTTGGCCACCCCTTCCCACCCTCTCTATGCACACGGATCCTGGTGTCCTCAGCCCACGGCACAGTTTGCTTCACAGCATCAGGAGAAACATTTTCTGTCAGGTGTAATCTAACCAGTATGTGAGGAAAATAACATTCTCAGACTCTTCTGAAGCAGCCTTGTCTTTGGGGGACAGAGCTCCTGCCTGCAGGAGCTCAGAGTCAGAGAAGGGCTTGGTCACTTGTGAAAGGAGATGCATCTGAAGGGATCCATTTCTAACCAGAGAAAGCTTTTGATGAATTTAAATGGCAGACATGGTTAAAATACCCATAGGGGCGAAGGAGGCATCTCTGAAAGTTCCCAGCATGAGAAATGGACCAGCTGGACAGTGGTCTGTGTCCTGTGAACTTCTTTACACATTTTCCTTCTCACAGACCTTAAATGCTTACTGGCAAAAAGCTGCTGCTGGCATACAGAAATACATAACAAGCAGAAACACATCAGAGACCATGTCTCATAGATCTCCCAGGTATCAGTGGATTTGGCTATTCATATTTTCAGTCACAAGAAGCTGTATTTAGCTCTGACTAGCGCCTGGATTGTGCCATGTGTTATATAGCTCAAGATTATCTGGCTTTCAGTTAATCATTCCTCCTAATGTGTTTTACTGTCTTTCATTCCCTATGTGGTTTGTTTTTTTGTTTGGGTTTTTGTGTTTGTTTTTTTCCTTTGATTATATCCTGGCCTAAACCATCTTGTCCTGCCAAAGTGATACTTCAGGAATTCATTCTGGACCACTGAGCTTTAATTTTGCCATCTTTTTCTCCCAAGAAAAGCATCCTGGAATGGCAACTGTTCAGTAGTCACTGATTGCAAGATAAACTATAAGCACAAGCCAAACCCTGCTGACTGGAAATTGTGTTCAGCTGAGTTGTACAGGCTCAGCTTGGTTCCTTTTCTCTGTCTCAACTGCTGCAGGATGAAAACAGGCCAGCAGCGACAAGATACTGCTAAAGATCAAGTCCTTATCTGTTATCTATGCTTCAAATGCCTCAGGAAACAGAGTTGGAGCAGACTTTCATCCAGCTTTCATATTTTGTAAGGATGAATATGAATAAAAGAAATATGAAGTGTGATGGAAAGTAGCTGGGAGAACTTAGGAACTCTTCAGTGATTTGTTCTGCAATGAGATCCATTATGTTGCCAAACAGGCCCCAGCAGTAAAAGCTCCACTGGTTAGCTATCTACAACACTATCTGCCAGAGCAGTGTCAAACATCAAAAGGACAATCTTACAAGGGGTGAACAAGTCACCCAATATTTTAGCTTTTCTGTAGGGGTTGTTGGAAAAGTATTGTGGCCATACTGAATTTTGACAGAACTTCCATCAAGGTCCACGGTGGAGTTTTGACAGACTGGACCCAAACTGGCAGAAGCGGGGTGGGTAGGATCCTTCTCTAGGATTTGAGTCATGAAGCTCAGGTTGAGTTCTTGTTAAAGAAGAACAGAGTTGAACTTAGGTTTCCCACAGCCAAGCAGAGCCTGAGTTACCACCCCAGCAGGCATTTTGGAGTGCGTTTATCCTTCCCATTTTTCACAAAGGCTGTTGAGAGTTGCTGAGAGGCTGCTAAGAGTCTCAGCTTAGAGATAATAACAGCATTATAGTGCATGTATTTTTTGGAAAGCAGATTTTTTTCTCCCACGGATCTGATTCTACCCCTAATTTGAGTTAATTACTGTGAACATTTTAAATGTTTTTTGTATATTAGACAAAGGGTCAAAAGACTAGCACCTCGTGAAGAAAAAATCCTGTTTCCTGAGAAACAAGCTTGCTTCAGTATGTCCATGACATCCCGACACCCCATGCAGTGCTCCATGGTGGTGGCCAGATTAATTATGGACCCTAATTGGGAACAAGAAACAAAAGAGCGAGTCTAGGGAAAGATGACTTCATCTCCCTGCTCATCTTACATTGCTGTTTCACACAAAAAGATCGAGGCAACAGACAGAACAGCAGACGAAATTATCTACATAAAAGTTCCCCTTTGCTGAGGAGAGGGGAGGAAGGATAAAATGAGAAAAGGAACATTGTTCACCTGGCAAGTTACAAGAGCAGGTCTGAGTTTTCATCTTTTTATTTAAACCCCACACCTTTTAAAGTTTTTGTTCAAGCAGTTTGTCCCTGGGCTAATTTCTCCATCTCATTCTGCTTCAGCCTCAATGTGCTATAAGCCTTGGAATTTTTAGTCTCTGTGAAACAGAAAGTGCTTTTTCTTACACTGATAGAGAACGCCCTGTCTGCTACATGAAGTTGTTACAACAAGGTGTAGGAGGAAGTGAGCCTTGGCGGTGTTACATAAGGGATAGCTTCACGGTTGGCAGACTTGGTGATATTAGAAAACAAATATTCCTGCTTTTCCATTAATTATCTAATTTCATATGAATAGTATAGGCTCGAATTTGCAAAGGCCTAGACGGAGCAGCTGGCACAAGCAGGGGCAGTATGTGGCCACTCATAATTTCTTTGTTTGGGTTTTTTTATTTTCAGAGGAAAAGCATCTAACCATGGATTCTGACCCCTTGCCTGCCAACACAAATGTATCCCTTTAATAAGGCCGTCGTGTTTCTTCTGCAGGCTGGCAGGCACCAACCTTGCTGCATGCTGTTCTGCAGGTTTCCCGCCTGAAAGACTCACACAGTTGTCCCTACAGTCCCTGATCTCAGAGTCGTTTATTCTATCATCTAGCTGCTCCCTCATCATTTAATTCCCAGACACCATTGTACCAACACCCAGAAGTCCTAGCTTGGCCTTTCCTTGTTGATTCTACACCCTGTCACACTCCACCATTCAAATAAAAGAGCCTTTTACCTTCTGTAATTAATTCAGTATGCTTAAAATTATTTCTATATTGATTTCATTTAATGGGTAAATGTCAAATCAGATGTAAGCCAGATACTTTCTGGCATGATTTCCCAGTTACCCAGATAACCTTGACTTCAACCTCTCTTTTTTCTCAGTGTGTCAAAATCCCAAATATATTTTTTTCTGCATAGTAACCACTAAGGGGAAATGAGGAAAACCCAAATAACCCTAGAAGTGTTACAATGGAGCAGAAGGATGCTGGCTGTTTCTCAGAGGCACAGACAGATTGTCCCTGTGATTTTTTGTCTTACAGCTGAACTGCTTGAGGCAGAGGTGAGGGCAAGGAAAGAAAAAATGTAGGCTAAACTGGGACACTGGGGAGACCTACAGGTGTATTTGGCAAAGCACTCTTGGTGGATTCAGCTGTTTGGTAGGTACCTTGGGCCTCCTTCTCTCACTTGGCTTATATGGGAAGAATGGCTAAGAACTTCCTGGATGAAGTGTAATCCCCTGATATCACAAATGGACATATCCTGTAATCACTGTCATAAATTCATTTTACTTGGTGTTTAAAAACTGAGGTTTTATGCCCTTCATTTTCCATCTGTAAGACTGTACTAGAATCTCATATCCTTCCAATGATCAGAAACGAGCCTCTAATTTCAGTCCTTTAGTTTGAGAGAGACTCATGTCTATGACTATGAGAAACATAGGAAAATGATTCCAAAGAAATTAAAAATGACTGGCTGACTGAGTTCTTTTAAAATATGCTATGTACTTTGCATTTAAAAGTTACCTATTTACCCAGCCTGGAGTAAATCCAAAACAGTTCACCTGAGAGAACAAAAGGAAATCCAAGTCCTAAAGCCAGCTGGTGTCTAAAGAGTTAACTGGACACGGTGATTCAGCTGCTGGCACGGGGAGCAGCCTGATGCATTTCTGCAAGGTGTTCAGTTGAAATGTTTGGGAGTTTGGTTTAGTTTCGTCCCAAACGTGCAGCTTTTATACGGACGAGGAAAACCCAAAACTTTGGCGTTTTTGTTCGGCGGAGTTGAGGGTGAAGTTCCGCACCCGTTTCGCCGGCGGCTCCCTGCCTGTCTGTCTCCCACCTCCTACTTTTCTGGGTGTGCCAGATCTGCCCACAACCTGCACATTTCCCCATCTCCCCGCCCTGCCCAGCCGAGAGGGGCGGGCTGGCCGGCTCTGGAGCGGGGCTGCTGCTCCGGCGCCCCGGAGCGGAAGGCTTTCCTGCCCGGGCGCCCGTAGCCAAGGGCGACCAGGGACACGGGCCGGGGGCAGCCAGCCCTGGGACCGCAGAACGGAAGGGACCTGAGCCCCGGGTGAGTGCAGTGAGGAGGGAGTCCCTTCATCTCGGCGGGCTGGGTTCAGGTTTTTGTGTCGGTGGGAGGAGGAGGAGCGCACAAACTTGGTTTAGAAGCAAGGTACTGCAGCGGCGGGGCGGTGCGCGCCTGGGCAGGCGGAGGGATGGCTGATAGCACAGGGAGTGGAGATAGAGAGAAACGTCTCAGCCCGTGAAATCCAAGGGAACCTCCAACTCGATACCCCTGACTTAGGAAAGTTTTATTTAGAGACAGAGTTTGACGTTGTGAGCAGTACTGGTAGGATGAGGCAGAGGGTTGATGTTTGGTCCTCCGAGAAGTGATTGAAAAGGGAATCCTAAGTTGTATGTATGCATGCAACTAAATCGGCGTGTTCTATACCTTATTCATAGCGCCGTGTTGTAAACGTACCGCGTTGTAGAGCCGAGGAGGATGTGGGGGAGGAGAGCGGTTTGGTTCGTGAACTTTCGTGGGAGGTTATTTCTTTTCTGATCAGACGGAGGAAAAGTTGGCTGTTTCCCTGTTCATAAAAGTTTCTCTGTAATGGAAGAAAAATAAAATGAAACATACAAAAAGCGATATATTCATTTTCTCCAAATATTGCGGAAAGGATAATGGAAATCTGTGTCTGGCCGCTGAGGTGTTCAAGAAAGGAAAGGTCTGGAAGCAGGTTTTGCTGTGAGGTTAACAGCTCTGAGCAGCTCTGTATAGAATTTCAGTGGGTGAGTGAGCAATTCAGATTTGTCAAGTGCTGCATTGTTAGGGGACTCGGTATTTGTTGAACGCACAAGCAGTGCATTGCCCTCGTTTACGCAGAACGAGCAGCTGGATTTACACAAAAGTGTACATTGGGAACCAAGTTCTGAAGTGCAAAAAACCAAAATTCAGCTAAGTTGCGATAAGGATAATTTGATGCAAAATATTTTTTCTTCCTCTGTTATTTTCAACAACAGTTTGTACTTCAGTATCATTATGTGTAGAATCATGTATGTCTGAGCACTTTGAAATCAGATTGTTGTGAGGACATCCGCACAGATAAGATTATATTTGGCCTCCTGAATTTTGACCTGACTTTCTTTGTAACTTTGACTTTCCATTCCTTCGAGCCAGTTACAAAATGCTCAATTCGGCATCAATTCTCCATACTTAATTGAGTTACATTAATGTTTTTCTGTGAGGGAGCAGCACTAAAATTTGTTCCTCTATTTCAAAATTCATCGCACAACAGGGGAGTGAGATGGAGGTACTTAAATAACCATATTTTTCCCATGCAGATTAAAAGATCAAAAAGCTTTAAAGCCATCATGGAGCTGGAGCTTCTGCATATGACAAACCATAGCACATCTCTGACTTAGCTTCTGTGAAAACCAGAATAATCTCACCTGCCTAAAGCACTGCCGTGACTTCACTGAGCAGGGTTTTTGGTCAATTGATTCAGTGGTTAATTGCTCTTGGTATTAAAAGTCTGCATGAGTTTTAATCTAAGGTTGTCCATGTTGCCTTCCAGCTATCACATATCACCTTTTAGATCACAGCAATTTTTCTTTTATAATTTTCGTTGTAGGTACTTACAGACTGATTGTTCCTGAATCTCCTGTGGAGCAGATTAAATAGATTGAGATTTTGTATTTGCTGGGTGGTAGAGTTCTTATTCCTTTACAGTTGTTGTGAATCTTTTCAGGTTTTCTAAGTCCCTGAATTCTGGGAATTCTGGATGAAAGATCAGGTCATAGTGGTCCACTGGGAACCAGGCCATACTGCATACACAAATGAAATTATTTCCTCTCTGCTTCATGTTTCTATCTTCCTAAATCCTAATATTATATCAGTTTTTTTAGTCTCAAGATTGCCCCAGAGGTGATCATCCAGATCTTTTCCAGAATCACTGCTTCTAAAGATGCCTTCCAGTAACATTACCCTCTTTCCATCTGACCTTCCCTACCTGACTGAAATCCATGCATGTTATGCCTAAGTACATACTATCGAACACATCATTCACCATAAAACACCTTTACGGACAACAGTAAGTGAAGTGTACAAAATTTTTTCCATCCAAAGGTGGCTCCTACTGGCTCACTGTAGCAAGAGAGGCTCCCTTTTGCCACTTCAGCAAAATTGCTGCTTGCAGAGTTCTGCTTTGCATATCTTTTATCTGCTGCATCATGCAAGTGCAGACAGTCTAACCAGCCAAGGAATATCTTCAGTGAGTAGTGAAATCTGCTTGGCATCTGGCCATCCACTGGCAGACACCCTTTCCAGGTGGTCCCTTGGTAGGAAATGAATGAAGTAATGTAAATTGAAAGAATCAACCTGAACTTTCTCCTTCCCAAATTTAAGCTGAACTCCAGCACTCTACCGAAGCTGGAAGCTGTTCAGTTGAGCTTAGCTTATTGTCTGTTTTGCAGCTGCCTCAGCATGTACAGGTTCCAGCTGGGACCAACAGAGAATCACTGAAATGTTGTCAGGAATGCTGATCCAGGAGACTCTCTGTCCTGACCTGAAGTTCACATACTCTCATGAGAGCTCCTGTTCTCAAGAGATTTTCAGCCTGCTTTACAGGCCATAAAGGCAATTGAAGAAACATTCAGACTTTGGTGTACTTATATAAACTTATAGTTTACAAACTGTTGGAATGGACAGCTGCTGTAGCAGGATCCTTTTTCTTCTAACTGAATCAAAAGTAAGGCTGCTCTTGGCAGAGAAGGGAATTGCTTTGTCTGCTTGACATTGTTTCCTCAATTTGTGTACCAAGCATTACAGTGAATAAGAAGGGAAATTAAAGGATAACAATTTATCCTTTTCCTTTTCTTCTTTTCTTTTTTTTTTCCTTCAAAGATCATTAAGAATAAAGTCTTGCTTATCACAAAAGCAACCAGAATTTTTCAGTTTGGACAGTGAGACTATAAAAATGTGCATACTCTAGAGCGACATGTACATACAGAGACTCGATGCTGAGAGCCAAAAGTAGTGGAAGCATGCAGCCTTCCAGTAGCTGCCCTCCTGTTAAAGGCTACCCTGTGTTTAGAGGATAATGCTGTGTATATTTATTTTTTGTGCTGGGAAAGTGTTGCCACTAACATTGAATGACTTGCTAATGGTTCACACTGTAGCATGCTGTGCCGGAGAAAGAGATAAAATACGTAGTTCTTGCCGCATATTAAAGCTGCAAACCCAACCCGCTACTCAGCATCCTTGATCAGCTAGAGCTTCCTGTGCAAGAACTAGAACCAGGGGCTACCCGTGTTTTCCCCACTACTTCTGGCGGGCCCAGAGGGATGCTAGTTCCAGGCATACAACGCTTTTAACCTGTTTGGTCCATGTTATTTTGATCTCGTTGAAATTCAGTAGTTGGCGCCCAGGCCTGTCCGTACAAGTCAGTACTCGGGAGGAAAGGCAGCCCGCACGCACAGCCCTGCCCGGCTCGGGGGGCACCGCTCGTCCCCAGCACGGGGGGCAGCGGGGTGCACAGCGCCCAGGGGGCAGCCCCGATGGGGGGCAGCCCCATGGAGGGGGGAACAGCCCCCATGGAGGGGGAAGAGCCCCCATGGAGGGGAGGGATAGGCCCCTGGCCGGGGGACAGCCCCGCCGCTCACCCCGCTGCCGTGGCAACAGGCCGGGAATGCCTGCGGCTCGGCCAGCCCGGTCTCCGCCCGCTCGGCAGAGAGCTCCATTGTCTGCCGGACAGTTGTCTTTCCATCGGCTGCCATCGAAGCAGCCTCTTCCCGAAGACAAAAGGCTCGGCACAAGGCACTAAACAGCGCTAAAAGTTTAAAGGGGCGGGGGGGGGCGAGGGAACCATTCATCTATGTTTTAGCTGTAGCGGGCAGAGAAGAAAAGTAATTCTGGCTTCTCCTAAGTGATAGTTGGTGAAGGAGGAGAGGGGTCATAATTAGGTTGTGCTGGGATTCGGTAATTGCTTCCCGATGCCTCATGAAGCTATTCACGAGGAGACCGGCTCGCCCACAGGACCGTGGCCCGGCTTTTACCCCAGCGCAGTCGGGCAGCTGATCAGACAACTGTTCAGATCCTATAATGAAAGAGTTGGGTTTCAATTTGTTTTATGGGTGAACCAGTTTTCATATCCAAAATCATCAGCAGAGTTGATGCCGACAAACAGTTTTGTTCAGATCCAGCTCAGAGAGCTCAAGCACAGATTTGCCACGTGTCATAGATACCTTGTTTTCTAGGGTTGCCCACTTATGTTGTGGTGCAGTGATGGCGGAAAAGTTTAGGGAGGAGGATACTGCTGAGTTAGTAAATACAGGCTTTAATCTTGCAAGCTGTCAGCATTTCTAGACCATTAAAATTCTGGTTCAAATAAACACACTCCCTTCCAGGACATTCTCTTTCCTTGTCTCAAGCAGAAACATTCTTTCAACTAAGCCGGTGGGAGGGCAGAATTCTCCTTCTTGACTTTAAGTGCTCATATGTGTGTTCCTGAACCAATCCTACAAGAAATGCCATTTCATGTGAGGTGTTAAATTCAAAGGTTTCCGTAGGGTGCATATCCTTGTGCACATGACTGGCTTTTTTTGTTTCCACCACTTGACCTTGATGGGACCTAGATGAGTGATACAAACATGCAAACTAGGGAGATGCAGTCCCTTTAGATATTTCTTCTAAACTTGTTAACCTGGTAGAAGTCTGCTGATGTTGCTTTTTCATCTAACATTTATTTCTCACACTTTACCTAAGTATTTTATCCACCATACCCAAATAAGCCAGGTGGCCATAAAACTTCCACCCACCCCCATTTTCATAGCATGCTGAATTAATGTTGCACCATTATGTCATGAAGAACAAGGTCTTTTCCTAGGATGTGATCAGCTTAGTTCTTGAAGTGTTAGAATAGAATGCTCACTAGCAACCTGCACAGTCATTCTTGTCCACAGCAATGTTGTTCTTCTAAGATAACTCCTGTCAAATTTCCTCCTCCAGTCAGTGCCACTGGGTAAGATACTGCTTTAGGTAAGATATTGCTGTTAAGCATTTGCTGCCCATTAATTTCTTGAATGTTCATTTGATCTATTTATAGGAATACATTAATAATTGTATTTTATTGTCTGGGTACCTTTTGTTCAAGCTCTATAAAGTTTTCCCATTAGCTTATTATCCCATGTACCTCATTTCTCTAATCCCTGTTGTTTCCTTCAAGCAGACCTCAGTTCTTTCAGGACTCTTTTGCAAAATCTCACATGGCCCTTCAGAAAGCTGAGCTTTGTTTACAGGGCACAGCAGCTGTGGGGGCCCTGTTGTTTTCCTTCACATTGGTCACATTCTGTGCTCAGCTCTTGTCTCTCTGCTGCCACCAAACCAGCTACACAGTTTGGTGATAGAGGCAGTAAGGTTTTCTATCACTGTTCATCCTTTTTCTTTTTGTCCCCCAATAATCTTGTCCTGTACCCTGAAGAGACCTGCCAGGTCTCTTCCACATTTCATGAATGCAGAAGTTTATTCCCACTTAGCTTTCTGTGGTGTATTTTGTACAGGGATTTGCCTGATATTGCTAGACCCCCTCCCCATCCAGCCCTTGTAGCTTTCCTAATTTCTAGTTCTGGTACTCCAGGACAGAAATTTTCAGGATTCCTTGTTCCTCCCTACTCTGCATTCCCATCAAAGGAATGGGGAGCATCATTTGGGGAAGAAAGAGGGGACACAGCTAGAATGAAGTGATGTTGGGGATTGGTAAAACTAATAAATAAAGAAATAAATCATCCTGTCTGAGAAGTTATGCAGGACTAACATATAGAAATATGGGCCTTGTATACCCTGTGTTTTGCCCCCAGTCAGAATTGTAGATCGGTGGGAAGGTGCCTATTAGAGATGGAAAGATGGGAAATTACAATCTGTGTAGAGGAAGGAATTGCAGGTTTCCTCTTCACTTTTCACCACAGAGTGTTGTGATAATGATAATGAGTTACTTCTTTCCATTCTTCATGCATGGGTCTCTTTTGGTCAAACTCTCACATTTAACAGAGAGGGCCCTGCCTTTCTGTTCACTGTAATCACACCAGCATAGTCCAAGGGAGAGAAAGAAATTGCTTGTTGGATCATTTCTGACTGCTTCTGTGGAGTGACCTTGAATAATCCCATGTATGGTGGTGGCTACACACACATACAAAAGGCAAAACAAAACTCCAAATGACATAAGATAGACAACAGCCCAGTATTTGGTTCTGTTGATTTCCTGCCATTGTGAATAGCTGCACAACAGCTGGAGTTTTATTGTGGGAGCCTGGATTGAAGGAAAGGCTGTGCTAAGGGAGTCCCAGGCCTGGAACAGATGAGTGTGGAAAGAGGGGAATGGCCTCATCAATCAGAGCAATAGGTTGTAAAACAACACAGCAGCCTCCCAGGCTGATCAACAGCTGCCCTGAGGTTAGAGATGAGATGCTGATAGCACCATGGGATGGTAACAAGACTCTCAGACTTGGACATAGGGACATATAAGAGGAGCATTAATTAAAATGTATTTGGATGAACATGCTGACAAGTTTTCTGTCTTTCACCATCCTTGGGAATCCTTTCGTTATATGTATACAGTGGGCAAGCTGGGTCAGTTCTGTTAATTTCCAAAGTTGGCTGCAGTTGTTGATAGAATGGTTGTGCTAGGCAGACTGGCAGGGCAGGTACCAACTCTGCCAATACAACTGTGCTTTTACAAACACTCTCCAAGACATCCCCTGCAGCATCATTGTAATTTTCTTGGATGGGCAAAACCTGAGAAGAGTGTCACCATAAAGGAGGGTGGAGTTAGGTTACTGTAATGGGAATATTTCTTCTTCTGTAATAACAGAATAAAGTGGTGCCTATCTGACTATAACAAGTATGTTTCAGTATCTGTTGCTGCAAGAATTTTCTTTCCAAGGTCTTGGTAAGCTTTTTTGGCTTACCTCCAGTATTTTTTGGTGAAATACTTCTTGCCCATAAATAATGTTGACAGTACCCTGTTTCTCAGCCTGTGGGAGGAACAAACAGAAGAGAAGAGAAAGCCCAGCATTTCTCCTTGCAGTTCACAGCCAGTCTGGTATGTAAGCTTTGTGTCTTAGCTGTTTACCACAGTTTCTCCACCTTTCTGTTTGTTCTCATCCAGATACACCTACTTGCAACAGCCAGTGCACAAGGGAATACCTTGGCATGCATGAGTTCAGTTTTGCTCAGCCAAGGGCCACAGCTTCTACTGTGTTCAATTATTTTATTCCCTATAGAAGTTTCCTTGCTTATTCCATTTATCCTGCATGGTTTCTAGAAAGCCCACAAGCTTTCACATGACTTATGGTAGCCTATTTATCAAACACACTTGACAATAGCCATTAACACTTAGCATTACATCAGTATTTTTGCTTTGCTACAGAGAGAAAATTTGCAGAGCAGAAGGCATAAATTGCTAGCTGAAGGTTACTTAGACCATCATATGGTTCAGATTAGCACCTTAGCCTTTTGCAGCCAATTCCTGTGTCATATCCTTTGCATCATCCTGCTTCTCAGGAACCTGTAATTAACATTTTTTGGTGAGGGCGGAGGTGTTGTGCTGGCAGGTGCATCCTCAGGGATATCTATGTGGATCAGGCATTATACATAGATCAGGCTGTCCTTTCTGTTTTCTCACACCATTTCCAGCCAGTGACCTTCAGTCCTTTGTGTTATGTCTCAAAAATCCCTCCAAGAATTAAAAAAAAGACAAAAATTTACCTATACAAGTCTTTGTTATAGCTTCTCTCACCTTTGCATTGAGCACCTCATCTGATAGCTCATCTTCACTGTAGCCTGGAGCTCACATATTCTTTGAGTTAAGAACTGGCCAAACTGTAGTTATATAGTCTCTGCACTTTAAACATATTTGTAACAAGCTACAGGGGGTAAAAATATTAGCATAACCTTTGGGCAAAAGTTGAGCACTGTTACCTTCTGTAATTTATAGCTATATATCAGCTATGTTGTCTATGGAACACATTTGTCTTTACAGTTCATCAGGTAACTAAATTGCTTAAATATGTAGCTGAAATTGAAGTTTCCACAGAATCTTACATTAGAAATTGCTAAATGGGTCTTTGTTTTGGTTTTTGGTTGGTTTGTTTGTTTGTTTTTTAAATATCAGCAGTGACATAAGTTGTAAATCATTTTGATATTGCTCAGGATAACAGTAGTGTATAAATAGGAGATTACCTCTTGACCAGATAACCTGAGATATGCAGACATATCTGGCAGACAGGATGTGAACTACTGACTTGATAGGATATAAAAGTTGATCCTGGGAAATGCCTTGAGTGCAGGAATGAGGAAGTTAGTGCTACTATTTTTAAGTGTTATGCGGAGCCAGAACTGGTCGCAATATTGCATTCTGAAGATGTAAAATACCCTGTCTCTTTCTAGATCATGTGCAGTGTTTATTTTTGTAAGCAGTGGATTGAGCACTGGTACAGGCTTATTCAGCATCCCCGTATACTGACTTGTCTTTTTTTGCTACAGAACCAACAGAAGACTGAGCAGATAGTTGGAGTGATACTGGCTTTGGCCATGCAAAAACTGACCACTTAAGAATTAGAGATCAACCAGTTATTTTGCTCTGAATACCAAGTTGTCATCAGCTGATGTTACCATCTGTGGTCATTACCAGTACAGTTTCTGAACTGATGGACTGGCAGTAGCAAAACCAGAGTGTTTCAGACATCTCATGCACATGATGGTCTCCTGCCTTGGATTTTCCTATGGCTATGGGAACATTTCTTGCATTTATTTGACAGAGCCAGACCCCACGCCTATGCAGTACTGCAGCTGCCATTTGAATCCGTAACTCAATGCATGAGACCATATTGTGTTGCTTTGTAGTCAAAAGTTACGCTGCTCAGTGGGACCCCAGAGTCTAAGAGGATCCAGTAGCTGGCACATTTCCACCTCCAGTCTGCCACTGCCAATGTCAGGCTTGTTCCCAGTGGTATTACCTCAAGCACTCAAGACAGAACTAATGAGGTCTGCAAACCCCTCTGCATTTTGTTACCAGTCCATCATATAGTGCATGAAAAATTATGGCATAATGAAGTAATGTATTGTCTGTGTATGAAAGATTTATGTAATTGCTTTTTGCAAGATAGAGCTTGTTCAATGGATGATAGTATCAGCTCCTCCAAGATGGAGTGGGAATTGCTTTTGAACTTACAGGGTTGGCTACAGATTTATTCCGCTTACCACATACTAACTTCCTGAAGCATCCTGAGGTAGCAGAAGCATTTATCTTTCCTTATTCACTCTCAGAATATTTCTTCATCAGGTCCACGGTCTTGTCTCAGTGGCAGTTCCACTATTGAAGGATATACTGTATGTACTGCAAATTAAACTCAGAGAGGGAGGCAGACATTTGTGGATAGAAGCAAAATCCAAAGTACATTGAGGAAAACTGACTTCATTTATCTCTGCCAAAGTACTTGGAAAGGAACTGCTTTTGAAAAATATAATCTGTGTGTGTATTCATTCTTCTCTTTTGCTCTTTTGCTCCTTGTTCTCCTTTTGAATGAAAGATAAAGCAGCATCATTCATTCTTCTACAGAGAATCTCTCATTCTCTTATTGATCCCTCTGCTGAAACAGGTTCAGCTTTGTGTTTTCCAGTTCTACTCTGTCCCTTCACACACAGGCTTTGTCATGCCTAACCAAACTGGCAGTGTAAGTACTCCCATGGTAGCATTAATAAGTAAGGCTAGGGTGTGGTCACTGTTTTGGTAACCTCTGGGCTGAGCACACCTTGCTAACAAAGTTAGATGACATAGTGGTAAAAGTATGTCAGTCATATCTATGCCATGTCTTCAGGGATGGAAACGCAGTTGGTTTGTAATGAGTCATGTAGGTATGCTTATTTGCGAAGACATTTACTTTATGAATTAATGTGTTTGTTTAATAGAAATAGGTTTGTTCAGCCTAGAGAAAGGAGACCAAGAGGAGACCTCATTGCCTTCAACATCCTCATGAGGGGAAAAGAAGGGGCAGGTGCCGATCTCTTCACTCTCATTACTAGTGACAGGACTAGAGGAAAGGCATAAAGCTGAGTTGAGGGAGGTTTAGATTGGACATCAGGAAAAAGTTTTTCACCCAAAGAGTGACTGAGCACTGGAACAGGCTCCTCAGGGAAGTGATCACAGCACCAAGCCTGTGTGAGTTTCAAGAAGTGTTTGGGCAACATTCTTAGGCACCTGCTGTGATTCTTGGGGTGTTCTATGCAGGGCCGGGAGTTGGACTTAATGATCCTGATGGGTCCCTTCCAACTCAGCATATGATTCTATAATTCTATGATAAGTTCCCAGGTGAAACAAGCAGATTTTAGTCCTTTCTCCATGACTTTTTTGAGGTCAGTTCACAACTTGGCTCAAATTATTCATAATTATAAAACAATAGTATCATGAAAACAATAGTATCATGTCACATGAATATTGTGATTTCTTTGAACAAGCATGATCTTGTCTAAATCTTGTAAAAATCTTGAAGACTTCTAATTATGTCAGTCTTAATGTACCACCTTCTGGCCAACTAATGGAAGCACATGAAGTGATCTTCAGGAAAAGCACAAGCTTTCTAGATCTGTGACTCTCAAATGTGTTTAAATCAAAAAGCCTTCTTTTCTGTAAGAGTTCTGGGACCCATTCACTGCCATTGTTGTACATATAAGAGAGTAACTTCACTTTTCTTTTTTTTCAGTATGCTAAGAGAACAAAAAGTGTTTACTTCAATTTCTATTTAGAGTAGCCTTCTTTACTGAAAAAAGACAAACAAAGCAAGCTGTGTTTAAGTGATAAGCAGTGCTTTTTCTTAGAGTATCTACTATTTTCTAGCTATCACTAGGAGTGTTTTATTCCTTTTAGAAGTTGTTGCCTCTAACTTACTGCCACGTAATTCCTACCTGACATGAACACCTAACAGCTTCTTCAAGACATTAAAAACTTTATCCTTGACTTTCATGAACTATATATAATTTGGAGTCTACTGTTCAAATAATAAATTGATATTAATTGGAGACCCAGGCACACAGGTACTTCCATTTCAAAACTATATATCTATATTTGCTGCAATATTCTGCTGATTTTTTGATAGGTTGTGTGTTTGTTCTTGACTGTAATTCTGTCTAAGAGTATTAGTACACCAACTTCTAAGTGTTTAGAGACTAAAAATAAACAGTATATTTGGAAAGCATATTTTCTGAATGCAGGAATCTTCTTCAGGAATGTATTAGTTTTGTTCACAATGTGCTACAGATGCTTGGTTTCATCTTAGGACTAGCCAGATCCATTCTGATTGCTCAGCCCACTGCACAGTACGGACTGCAGAACATGCAAGAAACTTTTACAAAACTGTAGTTTGCAGCCTAGAGCAGAGAGTCTAGCTGAGGTCAGTACAAGGAAAAGGGAAGTTAACTTTGCAAAGACTATGAGTTGCTGAAATATTGTTTTAGTTATTCCATACCAGATCTGAAATGGTTTTTCTTCATGAATCCGAGTTTTAACTACTCAATAAACATAACACAATAAAAATGTTGAGCATTTTTAAATTTAATCACACAAAAAAGTTCTAAGTTGCAAACTAATCTTGTTATCTTGAACATTTTCTTTACTCAAGAAATAATGAAAGGGCTCTGATTGATTTTCAGTCTGTATAATTAGTTTCTCCAGTTAATAAATATAAACAAAGGAGAGGAAAATGTGTGACACAAAAAAAGGCACTCGAATAGCTTCATATATAGCTGGTTGCAAGGAGACTTACAGAGGCAACTAGTGCTGTTCTTATGGGTATCTGATACCAGTTTCTTAATGGTTAGGTCGGGCTCAGATGTTGGGAAGATGTTCCTTTCCCTCTCCAAGCAGCAAGGGGTGGCACGAGTGGAGGAGACACAAGGCAAATAATTCAGGGCAGTGAGGTGCAAATGCCTGAAATACTGAAATACAGTAGTCCTGCCTTCCCATAAACACATAGTTTTGTGTAGATAGAGAATAATAAGAAAATAAAAAACATCAATGGAAGAAGTCCACAAAAACTTCTGGGGTCCTTTAAGATAGTACATGGAGAGCCATCCTTTTCAACAGTTTTTCTTGCAGTATGAAGGCAGCTGCAACCTGGTTGTGAGGGACTGAGTAATAATTGTCTTGTATTTCATCTTCGGTTTTGCACAATAGCTTACATTTAAAATGAAATATAACCTTTCTTATAGAAACTAATGGGGATAAATTAATTGAACCTAGAGGAAATTAATTGTGTTTTAAATAGATCTAGAAGCTTTGTGATGTAACTTCTTTGCAACTTCAGATCATTTAACTTCTTTTGACAACTAAGGTTCTTTTGGGACTTGTGATGAATTTACAACAGTTAACCAAGGAATAGGCATCACATTTAAGGAGTCACTAACCCCCTGCCGGGAACAGCCTATGTAGTACTACTGTAGTACAGATTTGGGATACAACTACACTAGGTTTAATCAGGCCAGTGATTTACATGGCCTAAATTTAGACAACTGAGTTCAAAGAGGTGTCATGATAGCGTATAGCAGAGTATGATGAACTGAAGCGTTATCTAAGGATGAATCAATTCAACACAATCTGAGAAGCCTGACAACTGAGAGGAGAAGGAATAAGAGAAGGAACCAGAGATCAGATCTGTGACTTCATTCTTTCATCTTGTGTCTTCCCCCGCTCATTACTTAGTCTGCAATGATTTTGAAATGTCTCTTAGCTGTGCCAGAAAGTATGAAGTTAAAAACACACCTCTTGTATTAACAGTTCATCATGCTGGAGAACTAGAATGCTGTTAATTTTTTTGTATGTGATGTGTTTAGCGGCAAAAGGAGAGGCCATGAACTGTGTTACCAGTCATCTGTTCCATATGTCAGATCTTGCAGAGACACTGAAAAGTCTGCAAGTCTATATTGAAGCCTGTTGGGTATGGGTGGTCAAGGGCTTTGTCACTCTCCACAATCTTCTTGAAAGGAGGCAAGGTGTTTGCCTCTTCTTCTGTCCCCAAAGTCTATTCTGAAGCTCATGGGAATAAAGTGTCCTGCAAGGTTGGGAGAGGACATTTCTAAGTATTCCTTTAATGTTATCACACACTGATTGAGAACATAGGTACCCAGGAAGCATGTGGAGCTAATAACTGTTATCCTCACAGGGATTTTCTTCTCTACAAAATAAGCAGGTAGTAACCTCCTGTTGACAAGAAGTCTTCTCTGCCTATTCTTGCAGCTGGTTTCTGTGGCACTTTTCTACTGTATGTTTATGCTGGTGTCTGGAGCAGTAACAGATTTGACCTTTCACCATTGACAGAGTTCTGATAAACAGGGAAGCTTACAAAAACTGTCCTGGCTTCCTAGCTTGTTACTACACTTGAAACTCTTTTTAAGTGCATAGATGTAACAGACCTATTCATTGAGTCAGTTTGTAAGTTTAGACCCACCTCTGTGACATCTACCCACTTACACTGTGTTCTGTGAGAGTCCCAGAAATGTGCTGGATACTGTATTACACAGGAACAATTACTGTTCCACACGTAACACTCTTCTAGTCAGAAATTACAAATAGTGGAAAGAGATTTGATGCAATAGTGATGAAGCATTTTCCCAGACCCACATAGCAGGTTGGTGGCAAGGCTGGAAATAGGAGTCCAGTTCTATCACTTGAGAGCGATGGCCCACTCACTTTAAGTATCTTTTAAATTACACCATTTGTCTTGGGAAGATCAGAAACACGACAGAGCACCCCAAAAAAAGTGTACAGACACAGTTGCACTGACTTGGATATGGAAAAGAAATGGCAGAAAATGACCAAATATGGATGTCACAGAAACTATGTGAAAGCCTAACCTTCGTCCTGGAGACATAACCGCAGACAGCCTCGTCCTTGATTTCTCCCAGATTCTATCTGTCTGGACTTTCTAGTTTTCTATCATTGTTTATACAGAGACATTACAGGTTTTATAGCTGGCATTCTCTTGACCTGGCTGATCTCTGAAAGCCAAGCCTGTATACCAGTGTCTGGTGATCTTTATGTAGATTACTTGCCCACCAAGAGCCCTAGAAGAGATCCAGCTCTGCCAGGAGAAGTCTTAGCAGTGTTTACTTTGTGTGAGGGACTGATGTAGGCTGCATCAGGGAAGCAAGCACTCCGTTGGAAGATGTGATCATATAAGAGTATGCCTGTACTACAGACTACAGTTTAAAGTAGAGCTATCTGAATTGAATGTAAATTAATATGTTCAGATCACAGAAACAGTCATGCTGGGAATCTCTGAGCTAATTTCTCTCAAAAGATGAGTACTCAGAAATTTGAAAATCCAGGCATTTGCTCAGATCCATTTCTGAAAGTCATTATCTGCCTTTCCCTTTGAAAGGTATGTAGCACTCTCAGATCTTCCTACTTCCATGGCACAGTTTTGATCACAAATAATTTGCAATATCAATCTCCTTTAGCAGCTGGATGGCTGCTTTTCCCCCAGGCGTAAGTAAAATGATACTACCTGGTGATTTTGGCCAAGTAGTTGTCGTGGTTTAACTAAAGAGAAAAATGAAAAGATTATACAATAAAGAGAACCAAAGCTTTCTTTCCTTGTACTGTGAGTCGCAAGAGGCCAATCACAGTGAGATGTTCTACACCCATTGTAACAATGCTGTTTTCCAGTTTATCATACTGAAATGATTAACTGTTTTGCTACTGAACACTTGCAAAGCCAACAAAAGTTTAAGAGGCATATGAATGAAAAATAAACTTACGATGCAGGTTAGCAGTTTATTGTTGACTGGGGACATAAGTGTCCAAATTATTTAATGGCCTGGTAATGTAGTTCAGGAATGTATGCAGTAAGGCATAGCCAGTGCTAATTGCAGGCACCGCTTATACGGGGTAATGAATGCAGAGATGCATAGTTGTGTGGGCAGCCTGCGACTGCTCACCCCAGAGCTCGCATTGCAGGTGTGACTGGACAAGGAATCCAAGTTACTGTGCCCTGCACCTCCTTGGTAAATCTGCTCATGTGTTTTGTTGGCTGGAGCTACCTGTCAGGTTGGAATCTGACAAGGTCAGCCAATTAAAAGATACTTTAATTTTGCAAAGTAAACACCTATCAAAGTCATTTCCTTATGAAAGCAAAGTCAGTGAAGAAGGAAAAAACAAGTGCTTTCTTTTGATCATTTATGCCATTATGCAGAGCTATTCTTTATTAGTCAGGAGTCACTCTGGGTTGAAGACTGTCCATACTCCTTCAGCAAGTTATCCTCTTATCCTAGAATGATGGAATCATTTAGGTTGGAAAAGACCTCTAAATCATCAATTCCAGTCATTAATCTAACACTGCCATGTCCACCTCTAAACCATGTCCTTAAGTGCCACATCCACACACCTTGATTACTTCATTGGAAGGAATTTTGAAAACAGGTATGAAAGCAAGAAATTCATCTAGGGAATCACTTCCTTAAATGTCCTGTCCGAGACCCTTTAGGGTGCTGCCAAATTGAAGGACCTGTGCATTTTGAACTTTATCACCGATATTCAGGAACTCATCAAAAGTCAAGAAGGGAAAAAACTGAAGAAATTGTCTAAACCATCCTCTAACAATACCAAGATTTTTAACCATGCTGGGTTTGCCTTTGCAGCAGAGGTGCCAATATTGTTCTTTTGATACACACACTATTTCATCCAGTTCTCTGTAACTTTCTTTGGATGCTTAGCTGCATTAACATACTGGTATTTTTATCCTCCCTGCTTAGTCATTCTCTTGTAGAGAAAGCTAAAACCCTGTCTTTTCTAGAACCACCTCTGTATTCTTCAAACATTTGTAAACACAATGATTTGGCTCTTTGGCAGCAGAAGAATGTACTTTTGATTTTAGTTTGGTAAAGAAAGATTATTTCACTTCCCAGATCTGGTCCTTCCACATATCAAATAACAGCTTATTGTTTTTTTTCCTAGAAAATAAAATTACACAATTGTACCTATATGAAATCATATTCTTTTAATGCTTCAGCTGTATTTCTGGTCATCTGGATCAAAAAAAGCAATTCATCTTATAAAACTTGTTTAGTTTAGAAAGAAATTATTCAAGTAATTTCTGTGTGGTTTTCACAGGGACTCTTAAGGAGGTTTTCTCATCTGTCTCTCAAACTTACCAGAGGTGTTGATACTTTATTTGTGGAATCACATTTGGTTTCTGCAATTCAAAAGTTAAGTTGCAGGCAAGGGGAAAATTATAATTGCAGACAGAGAAGAGATGGTCCACTCTTAAGAAACCCTGATCTTATAAACAAAGGAGTTTTAGAAGTCCCAAAAGAAATGGGCAATATTTTCCCAGAAATACCATAAAACCAGAGACTTATGTCTTTTCATTGCCTTTACTTTGATTCAAAGGACTACATGCTTGATGAGCAAAGTCCTGGAAAGGCATGAGACTACATAAAAGGCATTGGTGTGGACTGAGGATCAGAATATCAGATTATTCTTGGTGGGTTTTTATTACTTTCTCACTCAAGGTGTGGTTGTGGATAATAGTCTGTTGGCTTGGTTTTTTCCCCCACAAATCTATCTATAGCCTTGCAGTAATATTTAACAGATAAAGAATCCACCACTGTACCTACCCAGTGGTGTGACCAGTAGCAGGGGCTACAGAAAGGCACTGTACAAAGCTGGGAGTGAGATGACAGGGTAGAGAAGAAAATATAAGAAACTGAGATAGTGGCAGTTCTTTTCAAATACACTCTGCAGTGCATGGGTAGTCCGTAAAAGCTATTTGTTCTTGTTACTGCTTTGTATTATTGTGGCTTGAAAAACAAATTGGTATCATTCTGCTTCATACATAATTCTCAATTGGTAATAACCCTTGGAACTTGCGTGATGTGTTTTGTTCTTAGATCAAAAGGTTGGGTAAAGATACATATAGCTGAAATGAGAGGCCCAGAATATCAAGTTACGCAAGAATTATAATTAGCTTATGGCAGGACTTTGGCTAGCATGAATATTCCCTATATCATATTCTAAATGGTAACTGAAATGAAAATTCAAATTGTCTATTATGGTTGAGGCAGAATGGAAATCAAACTCATCTTTTTTTTGGGAACTGGTGGCAATTTAAATAATTACTTAAATAGTTTATTGGGTTTTTTGATATTTTAAAATATGCTAAAATCACAGGTGTACCAAAGTGCTACATTTTACACTTAGTTTTTCCTTGTACTGAAGAACAGTGACTTGTGTAAAACGTGGGATCTCTATGTCTAGAGAAGCAAAAAGCACAAATGCTAACACTGCTGTATCATGTAGCGCAAACCTGTGGTGCAGCTGCAGAGTATAATTTCATGCTGGCTGCTCATTTTTAGGAGCATTCTGATTCATTAGCCCAGTGGGAAGAAAATGGGAAGAAAATCATTTAATTTCTGAACTCATTTGTGCTCATTTTGAAAAACACCTTATTACTTCTGCAGAAATCTCCTACGGAAGAGCTGGGATTGAAATAGCACAGTGTGATGCAGGCTAGTACAAAGTGTCTTGGCAGAACCTGAGACTAGGAAAATAGCAGTCAAAGGTCCCATGTCCTGTCAGAGGATGAGGACAGCTTCCACAACCAAGTCAAAAATATGTTTTTCCTTATCCTAACATACATCCCTAGATCACAGCCTCTCTGAGAGATGTTTCAGAGACATCTAAGGACTGTCAGACTCCTTCCCACTGAGTAAGCCAAAGAGTTTCCTTATTGAATACATCCTGGGTGAAAATCCCACCTAGGCACCTTTTATGGTGCCTTCACCATAGCCCCGTGTGCTTTTGTGGTAACAGCAAATGCACAGACAAGTATATGGGGATACACTGGAGAAGTGCTTTTCCTCAATGTTTATTCATCTTCCTACTGGATTCTTCTATAGAACAAAGAGTATAGGGTCAGAAAAGGGAAAGAATGATAACGAATGAGGGAACTCTATAGGCAAGTGGCAGAATGTAACTGTAGAGAAGAAATGGATCCTGAAAGTTTAGAGAGGAAAGTTTTTAAAAATCACCACAACATGTGGACTAAGTTTCTCCTTTAGGTCATTATGTTGGGATGAAATCAATACAATGATTTCTGTCATTCCTTTCACATTTTTTCCTGGAGTCCTTTTCTGTGTTCAGCTGTCTTTTTCTTCATTAATTCTTGTCAGACTCTTCAGCATTTTAACCAAGTCTTTTGACTAGCTTATTCTTGCCCAACATATGAATAGGCCTTTCTTGAGAGTACAGACTGTTGTGCAGGCTGTGGTTTTCATTTTGTGGAAAGAACTAGGTAACTTCAGAATAATTAGCTGAAATTTCCTCCCCTCCCCTCTTTTTTTAAAGACAATTCCTCATCTCTCCAGGAAGATGAAGAGATAGATATGGAGGCTGTCAACTGGCAGCTGAACAACGCCTCTGTGAATGGGCATTCATCTACACCAACCACAGTTCGCTTTCCCAGCTGGGTGACTTTTGATGACAATGAAGTCAGTTTTTCACCACAGAACCTTTCTCCCTTGAAAACGGATACCCCACCTGCAGAAACACAGGCTCCAGATGTTAACTTTAACCTCACAACATCCTTGAAGAAAAGAGAACGTCCTAAAAGCACATTGGGGGACCTCTCTAAACTTCAAAAACTAGATCTCTCCTCCTTAACCAAATTGCCTTCTGTTGAAACACCACCGTGGAGTGCTACTAATCCCTTTCTGGATGAATCTCTGCGAGATGTCCAACCCTCACCCATCAATCCATTCAGCTCCTTCTTTGAGGAGCGAGAGAGGCGTTCCAAAAGCTCTTCTGTCTCTAGCGCTCCAGGCAAAAGCCAAAGAGACTCTCTCATTATTCTCCATCAAGAGCCTGATACCATCAGTTTCCATGAGGCTAACAAAAGTGTAACCCACACAGATGCTGTAGAGCAGCTCAAACAACTCCAGATTGGAGACCCAGATCATGTGAGCAGTCCTGCTTTGCCTGATGATGACCCCATGATGCCATATAATCTGGATGCAGCTTTATTTAACTTGGCACCAGCTCAGCCAAAGGATGGATGGCCAATGATGCTCAGGATCCCAGAAAAGAAGAATATTATGTCATCCAGGCACTGGGGACCAATATATGTGAAGCTGACCAACAGTGGATGTATACAGCTTTTTTATGAGAAAGGGCTAGAGAAACCTTTCCGGGAACTCAAACTTGAAATCAATCATGAGATTTCAGAGCGCAAACTGCAGAACTATGATGAGAATGGAAGGATACACAGTGTGCGGTTGGATCGCACAACATATAAGGAGAAAAAGAAGTATCAGCCTAAGCCAGCCATTGCACACACAGCAGAGAGAGAGCAAATTATCAAGCTTGGGACTACAGATTATGGAGACTTCCTTAGCTTCATCACTGCTGTGCAAGACACACTGATGAACCTGCCAACTTCATCAACAGATCTGAGCACGGTGGGACTGAACTACCAAGAAGAAGAAATCACTGTTGATGTCAGGGATGAGTTTCATGGCATATTGGCCAAGGGAGACAGTGCGATTCTCCAGCACAATGTGCTGACCCATATCTATGTTCTCAGCTTCCTTTCTGGCCTGGCAGAATGCAGACTGGGCCTTAATGATATCCTGATCAAAGGGAATGAAATAGTTGCAAGGCAGGATATTATGCCCACTACTACCACTAAGTGGATTAAATTATACAGCTGCCAGTTCCACTCATGTGTGGATGAGGATATGTTTAATAACTCCCGCATTATCCTATTCAACCCCTTGGATGCCTGCAGGTTTGAACTGATGCGATTCAGAACTGTCTTTGCTGAGAAAACTTTGCCTTTTACTCTGAGGACAGCTGCCAGCATAAATGGTGCTGAGGTGGAGGTGCAGAGCTGGCTGATGATGTCCACGGGGTTCTCTTCCAATCATGATCCTTTAACTCAGGTCCCTTGTGAAAACGTGATGATCCGCTACCCAGTGCCAAATGAGTGGGTGAAGAACTTCCGTAGGGAGAGTGTCCTGGGGGAGAAATCTTTGAAAGCCAAGGTGAACAAGGGAGCCACTTTTGGATCAACTGGTCTGTCTGGTTCTGAGCCAGTAATGAGAGTAACTTTGGGAACTGCCAAATATGAGCATGCCTTTAATTCCATCGTATGGAGGATAAACCGACTGCCTGACAAAAACTCAGGTGAGTGGTGCATACCATCTCTGCAAGAGTAAACTCAAAAGAGTTACATATTTTGGAAGATAGGGAATGCTGAGTTTAAATGGTGAGAGAGAAAGCATCCTCTGTAGTATACCAAAGGATGCAAATGAGTTGCATGAAACATTTATCTGACCCTTCATTGCAATAGTTTTATGTATCTTACAAATATAGCTAATGGTAAAAACAGTTTTAGGTTTTCCAGAAGCAAAAGTATGTGTTCTTGAGGTATTTTTTTAAAAGAGGTATAGATGTGGGACTTAGGGACATGGTTTAGCAGCAGACTAGATTTGTGCCAGGTTAATGGTTGGACTTGATGATCTTAAAGATATTTTCTAACCTGAATGGTTCTGTGACTCTATGATTATAAGACTGAGGCATCAAACACCCCTGTGTGCTCTGTACTGTTATTGGAAGCAAGGCTTTTTCAGGTAACTTGCAAAGGCAAGATCCTATGCTATAGAACTGAATTACAGGACTAGGTAAATTGCTGCAGTTGCAGCACATGTGATTTCTTTTCCATGCATTGCCAAGCATACTGGGCCAATGCTATATGTTTCAATGCATATGCCACAATTAATGCCTATAAAGTATTTGTAATGGTGATTGTAAGAGAACAGAAGATGCTGCTCAACCATTAAAAAATAGAAATTTCCAAACACCAGTTTGTGGCTATGTTTCTGTAATCAGTGCAGACAGGCAATTACAGCTTAAACCTGAAGAGAGAATACCAATATGAAACCCACAAATATTTGTATTTCTAGTAACATGTTCATAATTAAACATTCAAATAATGTAGGCAAGCTACTGTTCCCTTTGGCCATTCCTGCCAGTCATTCTACTTCCTGCCTTTCATGGTGCACAATAAAGATGGACAACTCAGGATTTTTTTATTTGTAGTGAATTCTACTTCTTGACTTTTCTGATCCAGAATAGCTTTTTACAAATGAGATGCACTTTTTAGTATTAATGCTGTAGTAATGCATCTGGGATACTGGGAGGGTTTCTGTATTCAGTGTTCCCTGAAGAAAAGTTCAGTGTGTTACCAGATTTGGAACTCTCTAAGGACATATGTTTTTCCTGAGCTTGAGTTATAGTGTCAGCAAAACAGTGTTTCAAGTCTCCTAATCTTTTGGATCACATTTCAGCTCAAGGACACTAGTTTACACCATAGGTTACAAAATTGGAGAGATAACACTGACAAGAAGGAAGGTTCCATGTTTCTCATACTGTGGGGCATAAGAAGACAGAGCTTGGAAACTCAAGAGAAATGTAGCAATGAAAATTTAACCTCAGTCTGTTTATGAGCAGTAACGTGCCTGTGATAAAAATCTCACTATGCCATCTGCATGAACTCTGGGAATGAGATGTTATGAAACTGGGCCTTCTGTGGCATCTTCTCTCCAAAGTATGCCATATAGATATTACAGCTGGGGAAATGAAAGCCCGCAGACTTTAATACAATCACAGAATATGCCAGTAGCAAACGAGGAGAAGAGGCAAAACTCCTGTCTCTACTGCCTTCTGCAAGGTGATGTTCCTTTACCCATCATTACTCTGAGGGAGTGCCTCGTTTCCCTGATCCCATCTCTCCCAGTGTGTGGCTGTATTGTGTGTACACTGTGACAGAGGGAAATGCATTACAGATTTGTTGCTGCTGTTGGAACTCTGCCACGGAGCATCTATCCATCAGTGTCACCATGCAGAATGCAGGACAGTTTGTATTTGTTTACATCCTGAGAGGAAGAGATTGTCCTCACCCCTCCGGTCAGATCAGATGTAATTTCAGGGAAAGGAAGGGCCTTGGAAGCAGTGTCTTGGCCAAGACACATGAGGTATGTGAGAGGGAGGGAATCCCAAAGTGATGATGGGGGTGGTCAAGTGAAGTTTAAATTTGACCTTGCCCTTCAGGGACTATTTCTATTTATTGTTGGTACTTCGTCCCGCAGTTTTCCTTACTCAAAGTATATGCCAAACAAAGAGGTATATAAGTGTTATTCAAAAGCATTGATTCCTGCTCCTTCTTAGATTTGTCTGGTGGACCACATACGCTTCCAACCACGTGATACTGATGTGGGGTCTAACTTCCAGCCTTTTGCATCCTTGGCTATAACCAGCCCTACCCACAAGCCATATAATAACCACCTCAACCTATTTGCAAAGTCTTTATAAATTATGTAGTTCTCAAGCACTAAATATAAAACTACTCCCGTGATTCACTCTTGATGTGTTCTTACTGTGACACCTGCAACTCACCTCTACAAGCACTCTGGGTCTTCTGCGAATGTCTGGTCCGCCAATGGACTGCTCTGGTGCATGGGACTCCAGAGCAGGAGAGAGGTAGTGGCATCACACTGTGTCTGGGGCAAATGCTACTGTCTGCAGCTCCACCCTGCTGCCAGAGGCCACGCAGCTTGTCCGTCACACCACTTGGGGCATATGTCTTGCATGACTGCCTCTAGCACATGTGCCTGTCTGCCGGACATGCTCAAAGGAGCATGTATGTAGGCACACATTAAGGGACCTTTTGTTCATCCATGGTTTGTGTTCTGGCACAATGCTTGCAATCAGAATCCCAGGAACTCCTGAGGTAGCCAAGTGGACCTCTTGCTTCCCTCCATTTCCTGAATGTGCACTAGTGCAGGCTCTGTGTAGATGTGAGGTACCATCAGCCCTGCCATCCACAGCCCTGCAGGGGAGGAGAGTTGGTCCCTCCAGAAGGTCACTGCTTATATTCAGATTGTAGTATCCTAAGCACGCAAATTGTTAAGAATTATTTCAGCAGCTTTGCTGTCTTATCTAAATGGGCTTTTTTTTGTGCTTTCTAATGGTATGTGGCCCTTTGCACTTTCACTCGAGGAGACAGTGTTGTCAGCACTGTTCATACTATTTTGTAGCCAAAGCATCTGCTTATGACTGAACACTGAAAAGCATATTACAAATGAAGGACAGTACGTACTCTAAGTATGATTTGACCTAAGAAAAACCTATGGACTGGATTCTACTGAGCACATTGCTGAAATACTGTCCAAAATAGCTTGTTAAATATTATTACCCTTCTCATATTCAAAATTAATATGATCAAAAGAGTTGGTAAAGAAAGCCTATTTACAGACTTTGCAGAGCTCCAGTTGCTGCTGGCTGGGCTTCACATGTTGAGTTTTTTAATCCACCAGGAGAACACTAGGGAAAGAGTATTCATTTGTGGGAAAACACTCTTTCAGTGAAGCAGAGATGTAGCCTCTATGCAGAGCCTTGGATCTGGATTTGAACTTTCCTCTAGTTTGGCTGTGGATCCCAGGCATGCTCTCTGGTATACGTTCTAAAGTAAATTAAATCCTTTAATTCAAACCTGTTGGGACATCTGAGTTGTTCCAAACAGATTCCCCCCAGTCACACTAAAACATGCATATAGATGAATTGTATTGTCAGATCTTTGATTCTCAGAACAAAATGTTAGTTGCTCAAGGAAACAAGATATGCAAAAAAAAATACAATCTGTTGATTTCCTCCTGATTTTACTAAAAAGTGTACCTGTCCATTAGAGAAAGAGCTCTGAATGAGCCTACTGAACAAAGGCTATAGAGGTCATGCCTTGTGGGCCTCACATCCAGGACACTAAAGAACACTGATATGCTTAGTAATTTTGCAATAGCTTCAGTAGAGGGGTTTCTATCTTAATCTGTGCATGTTGTTGTCTACCATGTGGAGCTGGTTTAAATTAATAACTTCCATATTTTTTACTGTTGTGCATGGTCTTTTCTGTTAATGGACTCTCCTACTAGAAGAAATTAAATTACTGAAAAATTACCTTGTCAATTGCATGTTGGGGCTTTTGTTACCTTTTCACCCCCTTTTGTTTCCCCTTTTTTTTCTTCCTTTTTTGAGCCTATGGATATCCACATTTAGGTATGTTGAAAGAGGTTGCTGATTCCATGTGTCCAGTTGAAATTATGAAGAGTTTAAAAGCTGAGATCTCCAAGCACCTGTCAGGCAGTGTGCTCAAACCCAGTTAAACACTTGCCAGTGTTGCCTTCACACACATCCACCCCAAAAGCAGCTGAGTAACATGCCAGCTCAGGAGTGTAGTGGCACAAGCTGAATGTTTTGTAGCTGTGGATGTGGCTTGTGCTGGAGCACAGAGCTGGTTCTCCTGGGCTGCTGTGGGTCTCCAGTCTGAAGGAGGGAGCAACTCACAGGAAACTAGAGGAGAGGAGAAGCATAGTAAAGCAGATGAGCTGGAAGGATTGCAACGAGGATTCTACTGAGAGTGGTACAGGGTGAGGAAAGAGATATGAATGGATGGGGAGCCTGAGACTGAGAGTTGGTTGCCAGTACTGAATGCTGAGCACAGATTTTTTGAGCCAGGAATGACCCATTTTTAGGCATCTTCATAATGCAGTACCAGAGAGCTCCTTCTAGTGGTGAGGAAACTGGCTAGACTATTTTGAAATACGAGACTGACTCTAGATAAAATTCTTACCCAGACTTACATGAGTGGATTTTTCTTTCCAGCGCTGTTTCAGAGGTCAAGTGGGATGTTGCAATGCCTGAGCCCTCTAAAGACTCTGCAATTTCATCCTGTTGGGACAAGTAATATCTCAAAATCCCACATCTCACTTTTCAAGCTTCAGCTTAACAGGGCTGACTTTTGGGCTAAGCAGGTGTATTCCTGCTCTTCCTAGGGGGAGATTCTGAGCTTTCCCCACCTAGATGCCTTTACTCTGCCTGCCGTCCTCCTTCCTTGTCTCTGTTCTTTACAGCTTGCTGAGCTGTATGAAGAAGAACTTTCCCAGTGAACAAGTAGTCTGAGATCCTAAAGCCTATAATAGTGGCAGACAAGGATTCTGTTCATTCATTTATACATTCATTTAGACATACATAGACAATAGGATCCCTTCAATCAGAAAGCCCTGTGTGCCTTTGAAGGTTTTCATCCTCAATTTCCAAACAGAGAAGCTGAGGCACAGACATTAAATTACTTGCTCAAGAGCTTAGGGAGTTGGCAGCAGTGAGAAACAAAACCAACCTAGCTTGACTAGAATTCCCTACTTTAATTTTTAAACATCACTGCTGTCCAGCAAAACAAAGGGGAAAAATAATAACAAAGGTTGTTTACAGATGAAGAGCTAAACATGATTAATTCTTCTCCTTGCCATTCTTAGTGATTAGGCACCTTGCCGTGGGTTAGAGTGAGGAATAAATGGTTATTCTGAAGCTTTGCACAAATTTGCAAAGTTATTTAACTTTATCCAGTGCATTTTCTTTTGCTAACAATGGAGATGAAAATTTACAATAAATGTGAAATATCTCCAAATCCCACCTTCCCTTACTATAATTTCATAACATTTCAGAAGGTTAGGCCACAACGTACTTAGCATGTTACAGACACTGGGGGAATCAGAAAAGGACAGATATCTTTACCCTACTCTGCTTGATTTACTTTCTTGTATTTTCACCCACTAAAAGTAAATTACAGTGATGGGCAGTCCTTTTTTCCATTTTGTTTAGTTCCTTTGGTAACTTCAACAGCATTGAAACAGGTAAGATACCATCACTTGCTATGAACTATTTCACCTACAGAGATTCTTGGTTTCCTGCAACTTCATGATGCTACTTTGTTCTAGGTGTTGTGTTTTCTCATTCATGCAACACAACTTTCATTACTGTTTGCTCTCTTTTTCCAGCTTCTGGCCATCCTCACTGCTTCTTCTGTCACCTAGAGCTTGGCTCTGACCGGGAAGTGCCTTCCAGTTTTGTGCGCTATGTAGATGTGGAATTTGACATGCCCACCACTTCTGCATCCAAAGCCACTGTTCGGTCCATCTCTGTCGAGGACAAGACTAATGTGAGGAAGTGGGTCAACTATTCAGCACACTACAGCTACAAGGTAAACCTGAGCATGTGGCAGTCACCATGGTTATGCAGCATGCTTTCATTGTCTTGAAAAATGTGGGCAGACAAATTAAACACCATGGCCAAATGAGGTGGGAATTTGGCGCAAGCCAGGCTGTGTGCAGTAGCTACCAATGTAGTACCCACTGATTCATGGCAAACAAGAAGGATTATACCTCAGCAAAGATGGAATAAATTTGCTTGCAGTTGCCTGTGAAAGAGCATGCACACAGCCAGCTACTGGGGATTAGCTAATATGGTACGAGTGTGAACAGGCAGTTTTGCTGCTCTTCATAGCACCTCCAGTGGGAGTCTTACAGTGGAAGTCCTACAGCAGACAAAAGGATCACATTATTTCTTTGCTTAAATATTTCTTCCTTCTGCCTGCCTTAAGGAAAGGAGCAGATGGGAAAGTACACTATGTATATACCTGCCAAGAATATCAGTAAATTTGCATGTTAGCTGAATACTCAGCAGAGAAATTGGAATCCTACCTCCCTTCTTTAAGAACAATGGTGAGAGATTCTGAAAAGATTCTCATGGTAAATAATTTTACTGGTAATTGTAATTATATTTTAAGTAGTCTCTTAAATTCCCTGGAGATGGTATTTGATCTTCCTAAGTATCCCTTTTAAGAATTAAACATTGGATTATTCCTGAGTTTTTGGAGATGTATAAATTTAGAATCCAAATCCCTGTGCCAATACAAATCAGTATCTGTAGGCCAAAGCACCTCTGGGCCTGAGGACAGCAGGGAGGGTGCTGATGTTTGGGTTGGTGTTAGGCAGTGCTTCAAAGAGCAGGGATTTGGACTTGATGATCCTTATGGCTCCCTTCTGACTCAAGATCTTCTAATCTCTTTGCTTTATACATCAGTCTTTGCAGAGTTTAAAATTCAGGCTGGTTTTCTGCTGTCACTTAGGAAGTCACCTATTGTCTGCAGATTTGGTTCAGGGTTTGGATTCAGAGTACATCTGGGAACAGTAATGAATAAAAAATCACATGAGACCAGTTCTCTACATGACATTATCTCTTCTGGAAATGGTTCCTGACACTGTTGAATTGTAGAACTGCTTGGATTAGATTTAAAATACTTAGCATAAATAAAATCCAGCTTATAGTATATAACATATATATAGTACATAATAACAATATATATTGTATATATAATATTATATTATTTACTTATAGTAAATTAAATTCCTGATCTTCAGTCTACTTTTCCTCACAACCCTCTCAGTTCACCAAGAGTTTCTTTACCTGAGCAGGACACAAACCACCACTGAGGAAGATTTTTGAATCCTATGTTTTCCTTTCTCATTACAATTGTTCTCCCTCTTTTTCTTCTTCCAGGTTGAAATAGAGCAGAAAAAAAGCTTGAATGAGGATCTGAAGGGAGAAAATACTGCAAATGTCAATGAATGTGCTATGCAGTGAAGGAAGATCAATCTGCAAGTCCCACAAGAGGTGGTTAAACTAACAGACCTGGAAGAAAGGACTTGCAGGGGTTGAGTATTTTTCTTTTAAATTATGGAGTACTACTTTTAAAATAATACTCTGAAGAGTATTAATTTTTAATGAGTGATGATCCATACTTTGAGAAGAAGCTCTTCTGTGGTTTGTTTAGAGCGGACCCATGGGTTTTGCTGGAACAATATAAGTACAGTCAAACCTACTTTTTCTGCCTCTTCACCATCTAAGTTCTGCACTCGAGTATGGTCTGGCAATCATCACTGCCACACCTGAAATCAGCCTTTATCCCACTTACAATCTTGCCCTCCTAGATTAAGCATTTTATTTATATGCCTTTTGGTTTGGCCATTGACTGAATCACTTCCTTCTGAAATGCCAAAATAAAATCAAGGGAGCATCAAGTGAAGAATTACATAAAATCTCCTTTCTGAAGTGGTCAACAGAATGAAAACCCTGAGCATCATTCTGGAGAATCAACACTCTACATCTTAAACACAGAGAATGGTCTCTGTGTTTAAGCAGATGAACTACAGACAGGACAGACAATTACGTAGTTCATCCCTTCCTGTCTCATCCCCCAAAATGACAACGTCATTGTGCACATTTGCTTGAGGTCTGCACAAGTTACAAGGAAGCCTCTGTAATTCCTTAAATTTTTTATTTTTCAGTCTGAGCTGTTCTGGTATCTTGACTGAACATGGTTATGGCTGATAGCAACAGGGAACATGTTTTAATAGAGGATATACAGGAGGGACTTTGCTAAGATTAGATCATTCCTGCCTAGAAAGATATTTAGGGAAAAACATGAGGGGTTAGTTTTGATTTGGGAGTAGGTTTATATGTTTTCTTGGATAGGTAAGGTGGGTGGTTATTGAAAACGTCATAACACAATTAATTTAACAGACAATGCTGTTTGGTTTCCTGAAAACCTTTGGAAGTCTGTGCAGCAAAATACTACTTTCAAGTTCTATTCTTGAACGTAAAATATAAGCAACTTGTATCTTTATAATACTCCAGTTAACTGGGCCTCAAAATGTCTTTCCAAAAAAGAACAAGCTTCTACTATGGAGATTTTTTATCCCCACTTAGCTGGAAGTAACAGCAAGTCTTAAATCCTCATTTTAAATAAAAATGCAGAAGATATAAATCACTCATTTACATATATTTTAAGAGAAAACAGTGTTAAAAGTACCCATTTTTAGTTGTTTCTATGGTTTGTGTAATATTTTGTCTTGTAATTTTAAATGTAAAAAAAGTAATTTATTAAATCATTTATCTTTTGAAAGGTTACTACTGACTTTAAAATACACATTTGGAAAGCCTTGTCAGTGTAATTTAAAATCATAGTGAATTAAAATGAAAGCTTTTTATAAATCTATTTCATTTTACATTTAATATAACAGAAAATGAATACACTCTTGATTTAATACTTTCACTGTGACTCCTATAAAAATTACTACAATGTTAAAATCCCAAATAATACCTGAGATTAATTACATTGAGTCTGAAACTGGTAATGGTAGAATTTAAAACAAATTGTAGGGAACTTATAAATGCCTTTTTATATGCCCCTAAATTTCAAGCATACATCATCCTAGTGATACATACTTACACAGGTACAGCACTGTAAATATGTAAGATCTCAGTCCTTATAGGAATTATTAATAAGCACGGAATACTCTGTTCCACATAGCCCTCCTGGAGCCGAGGGAGCTCCTCAGAACACACTGGTTAGTACTAAGCATTTGCAATATCTTTCTGTGAATGGAAGAATGCTATTAATTTTTATGAAGAATTTCGAGATCAGTGGATTAAAATTACTGGTGTTATTAAATGATAACCTGTATAATTTGTGAAATATCCAAGAGCACGGGGTTGAATTTGTGACTGATTCTCAGCTCTGTTACAGTCTGGCTGTGATGAGTTGCATAGCAACTGCTCTCTACAAAATTCACTCTTCTGTTCAAAGACAGTCAAAGAACTTTGGGGTGTTTTTCCTGTCCTTCACTACAGCTCCTAGTGTACAGTTTCTGAAATCCCATCAGCATGGAGTGCTGAGATGTTACTGAGAAAGTGTGAGAATGTTTGTGAAAGAAATGGTTGGGAGATTTCCTACTCTGACCTGCAGGCTCAGTGTCTGAATTTTTGCCTATTGCCCCCCCTCCCCAGCCCATAGAAACACATATAAGTAATACAAATAAACAAAGTTATGCTGTTCTTCTTAAAGAGGGAAGAAAATGAAAGGAATATAATTTTCCATCTCTGTTGAATTCTTAAACTTTTCAGCCTCTGTCATACTTCCATCAGAGTATTTCATGCCCCAGAAACTGAAAGATAAACATATTAGAGGTTTCTGGATTTACTTAATTTCTCTGTGCCTTTATCTTTGATTTATTTTTTAAATTCAGAATCAATGAGTAAAAGAAAGAGTATGGACCTGACTAATCTTTTTTTATGTAGTTAGCTGTACATAGAAAGTATCTCTTCCAACCCTCATGGAGTTAAGGAGGAAAAACTGGAAAAGTGTTCTGGGTTTTGTGCAAGTAATTTTAATCCATTCTGATCTCCAGAGAGCATTTTTTGGATGTACCTGTCACTGAATTTTCAAGAGTTTAGCATGAATACCTCACCCAGAGTTTCAAAAGACCTTATTTCCTATTAAAGGACTGGAGTTGGTTGTTTGATTTTTCAAAAACGGGCTCAAAACCAAAATCTTTAGAAAACCTAGTGTTGGTGTCACCAGGTGTCACAACTGAATTCTTTTTCAGTCCAGCACCATTATGAGCACTGAGCATTTGAACACTGGGATCCTAAGTGCCCTTAGTGAGGCTTCCACTGTTCTTTATTGATTAAACAGGGACAATTTTTCGGTGTTAGACACTGTCACATGTGAACTTTATATACATGAACCATATCCTCTACATCCATATGAGAATAGTAGTGATCTGGACAGAATGTTGATGGAAGTGAGGAAAAAAGATCTGAGGTCTGTGAGTTTGAGAGTAGCTGAAATTGTTTAGATATAAGCTATTACTGTAGTGGGGATGATTTTTCTTTTTTAAAAAATCTTGCAGAAAAATCTGACTAGTTTCAGATTAATACTTCTTTTGAGAAAGATGCAATCCCTGTCCTTTGGTTTATTTGAAAGCTTTGTAGTACTCAAACACTCCATGCAGGAAATGTGCCTTCATGGTAAGCACACATTTACTCCCTGAAGCTATTCTCACTTTCAGCCCTCTTTCTATTTCTCATTATGGTTTTGTTTCATTTTTGTACCGTGGTAAGACTTGAGGTATTGTATAGAATTTTGCCTAGAAAAGTAAAGTGTCTTTTACCACAAGGGGTAAAGATGAACATCTTCAGGCAGCTGAGCTTATTTTAGTTAATGCCTCTTATATTTATTAACTATGGACACTCTGCTAGAAAAGGAAAATGGGTAAATTCAGCTGATAAACACTATTAACTGACTTATGTTATTTTTGTTCTTTTATTTAGTCTCAAATTTAGTCATCTTGTGAAGGAGATATAGCAGTGTCATCAGAAACATTGCAGAAATAATCTTCCTTTTCTGGTGGGTCGCTGGCTGACATATTTACTTGATAGGACATTCATGACCTGTTGGTCTATCTGTCCACATTATATAGTAGCTGCTAAAACACCCACTTGAACCTTGACCTCCCAGGATAGAAAGCAATTGCTTGCAAAAGAGCACGAAAGCAAGAGGAAAAGGTGTACAAAGTTCAGCCCGGAGGTACTTCCTCTGTTACCTGCATAAAATTTTTGGTAATTTCCTTGGCCCTTGAGTGCACTAATCAAGCCCGTGATAGGTCACCTCTGTTCCAGATGGTGTAAACTTCCTTTCAGTGACATTTAGCGGTGCATGTTTATAGCTATATTCATATCCAGAACTGGCCAGCACAAGAATTTGCAGCACACAAGAGGTCACTGGTGGATGAAGTACTTACTGTCTTCTGCCGTTAAAGTTAAATCTACATCATGACATGTCTGAGATACAAAATTTTGTGTGATAACAGGCACAAGTGTTCCTAACTTTCCTGTTCTGTTTAGCCAGCCAGCCACACATCCATCCATCCATCCATCCATCCATCCATCCATCCATCCATCCATCCATCCATCCATCCATCCATCCATCCATCCATCCATCCATCCTCCCATTCATCCATTCATCCTCCCATCCATCCTATCTTCCCTCTCTCTCTTTCTCTCTCTCATACTTGCAGTTCATTCTTTGCACTATTGACATTGATTGGCTTGATTATTATTTTGTAACATATTCCTACCTTTTTGTTTTGTAAAATAAGTAAGTCTATACACTGGCTAACTTCGTAGAAGTGGTTTATTTTTTTCTTCTTTTTATTTGATCAGTTGAAATGGGATGTCATATTTTGTTTAAGCTATGTGAAAACTTAAAAATAAATGTTAAGATGAAACAGCATATCCACATTTTCACTGTGGAATTGAAGTTGTATGTGTTGTATATTCTGGTAAATCAGAAGCCTTGAATTCAGAAGAGGAAAAAGGGATGTTTTAAATGACAATATATATTAGAAGTAATGGTACTACATACAGTAAAGAGATTATTTCATTTGATTGTCCTGATTGAATGATAGACTGCAAAGGAAATAGAGCAGGCCTAGAGCTTGAGCCATGTAACAGATGTGGGGAAAAGTACTGACATAATATGGAAGATGGTCCAACATTTGAACAAAACCATCCTGAAACAAAGTAATGAGGATTGAAGCTTCTGCTCAGTGACCTTTTCATTTCTTTGATCTCTAAAGTCAGGAGTACACGAAAGGGTGGTGTCTTCCTGTGATCAGAACATCTGTTTGCAAAGCCAGTATAAGGATATGGTCTAAAGTACTTAAGGAGTTCTCTGCTGTCATTCTCTGTGTTCTTTCAAAGTTCAGTAAGCCATGTATAGTTTCATACATCTTTCCACTTCTCTCAGAGTCACTGAGACCCACCTCAGTCTGCTGTTTTTATCAAAATTATTTCCTGTATCAAACTGAAGAGCTGGGCACTCTCTTGACCAAAGAAAATCAGATACCCATCTTAAGTGCTGTTCAGATCAGCTCTGAGATCAGCACATTCTCCACAGGAAGCCTCAGTACAACTGACAGTAAGTCAAGCATTTTTCAGAAAATGGAGGTACACAAGGAATGATGCCTTGTGTTCATTATTCAACCTTAAATCAGGTCAGCCAGAAGAAAGAAGGAAAGTTTAAAAAGATTCAAGGGCTGTTAGTAATTGTAGTTTATTTACTGTAATTCAGATATTCAGTGACATTTGGAAATGATACTATAAAATTGAGAGGGTAAGTTTATATTAACCATGATAGCTTGCTAATAGACAAAATGTTTTTATAAAGAAAGAGTTAGAGACAAAAATGAAAGCTTAAAGCCAGGGAGCTCAAAGTTCCTTGGCAAAAGTGCAGTTCTTAGAAACAAGCCAAAACAACACTCTACAAGAGATGGAGAAGTCAGAATGCCAGTGCAATGTGTACCCAAACAAAAGATATCACTAGAGTGAGATAGCACCATTTGGAGAGATAAAAACACCAGTTTTCTTCCACTGCTCTTAGTTGTCATGATTGCGCCTACCACCTAGTCCAGATACCTTGTAGATTTGTAAGACAAAAGGTGTTGAAGGTCAGCTGAGGTAAAGCAAAAGATGGAGGAGCATCCCTCTGTTTCAGCTTAGGTGCAAGTCTAAGTCCCAGCAGATGTGTCTGAAACATGAAGTACACTAATCACAGAAAAAACTCCTTTTGGTCACTGTATCAGAAGCTTAACAGCAACTGCTCTGTATAAAAAAGTGATTGGAATAGTATTTTACACACCAGCTATGAAAGGTGTTTTTCTCAGCCCTGAATAACAAGACAGCAAAGCCTGATGGAAAGGTGTGACTATACTAGTGCCTGCAGTAGCACTCTGGTGCTGCAACAAGTGGCAGACACATGCTGGGGCTAAGGGGGTCTGGGCAGAGAGTCCTTCCCTGGTCAGGAGCCTTCTGCAGTCTCTCAGTTGTTACTGCCCCACAGGCTGTAGATAAACTGAGTGCAACCAGCTTGGCCTAGAGCACTTCTGAAGGAAAAGGATAAATACAGGATGAATACAGATGAAAGTAACTTCCTAAGTTGAGAGCTTCTTTTGTAAAGGTTTTCCTGATGCAGGACTGAAAAGGAGAGCTCAGCTCCTCTGTGGAAGCAAAGAAAATTGTTAGGGCATAGTCAGTTCAGCAATTGTGCAAATACAGAGAGTGCTCAGATTAAAAGGGAATGAAATGGGAAAACCTTATGTCAGTGCACAGGTGCAGACAGACCTGTAGCAGAGTTCTGAGTTCAGGTCAAGAGAAACAAAAGCAAAATTACAGACAGTTTTCAACTGAGATTAACAGAGTTCAACCACTATTGGTGTCCCGTCCCCATCTCCCTTTTATCAAAATCTTGCTTCTCACTGCATCAGTCAGCAGGTTTTTTTAGGTTTTTCCCAAGCTGTTACAGGTACCCTTTGCCTTGGCAGTCAAGAAGTGACAGTTGGTGTGAGAGGAACACCCAGGGGAGTGCGGGTGACAAAACAGGTTATGCTGAATTCTCAGCAGAGAAAAATGTGTGCTAATACCTCATGAAGTCCTGTGACAAGTCAGGAACTAAGCAAAAAAAATGTGACTTGGGGAGTCCCAGTCTACAAACACTGACCCTGGGAGCAAAGGCAAAAATAGTGTCAAAATCAATATGAATAGTATGAAAGATTGGAAGGCTTATGAACAGATAAAACTGGATCTGGAACTGAATCACATTGTCAAAATCAGTCCTCAAATTGCACAGGGCCAGCAGACACAACATGATGAAACTGTGACATTTCTACTGGGTAAGCTGGAATTTGTAGTACGGGTCCCACCTGGAGAAATGAACCGCAGATTGGAACAATAAGGCATTCAGCTGCGTTCTCACACTCCTTGGGTTCACGGGGTGAAGGGACAGCTGCTGTCTGGTAGTCACTGCCAGCTTTTTGCCTGGACTGCTGACCCACTGCACTGAGCAGCCTCAATGAATCACAAGTGTCACTGGTTTGCAGGGCTGTGAACCCACTGCAGAGTTTGGCCTGTTAATGCACTGGAAACCTGTTAGATCTCAAAACTGAGTGTAAGAGTTGACTACTACAGCTGATTCCATGTTTAGCTGAGAAAAGGAAAACAGACAAATTAATTTTTCAGTGGTGTTGACTAGTCTTTCCACCCAAGTAGTCCTTACCTGTCTGCATAGTTATGTACATATTCAGTTTAAATTTACATTTATAAAGCACTTTAAATACTTCCAACAGAAAATGCTGTAAAAGGATAACTTTTAACTACTGTCCTATTAAAAAACATATGTGAGTGTTGCATAGGCATGCATAGGCCTATACAACTATGCATTGTATGATGGAAAAAACAAGTTGACAGAAAAGTTTGGCCTTTTATTTTCTGGCCACTCTTTTAAAAGACAGCCACCCCCCACTGCCCTGTGGTATCCCGCTGGGGCTCAGTCCAAGTCTGGGCAGCCAAGCCCATTACTCCCATCTGGTCAACCCCCATGCAGCTGCCTCATTCTGGAAGTACCAAAATTCCCAGAAGCTCTCATAAATTTGCATGAAAGATATCTGCAGACACCAATTGTTCCTCTGTGTGCCTTGAACTACCATAGTTCTATACAACTAAGTCCAGCTTGGGTTTTCAAGCCATGCATTCTCCTACTTTCCCTCTCTTGAGGATTCCAACCTGCTGCTGTGCTCAGAACGAGTATTGTGTACTATAAATCTGTGCACTGGTCAGAACACTGCACTGCTGGAAAGCAAGTGGGTTTGGTGTCCCCTTCTCTTTGTTTGAGGTTACCTAGAGCATCAGAATAGAGATAGAGACAATTCAAGACTGAAAAGAAGGATTAAAGACTTTGAGTACTTACAGTACTAACCAGGCTTGTCAACCTTTGACTGCAGGTTCTGAAATTCTGTTGAGTATATTATGGAAGTAGTCCTTGGAGCCAGAATTAGACACTACACCTACCCTCTGCCTCCATGGCAGTTGCTTTTTCTTCCAGGCTCACTGAATCTAGAAGGCCTATTGCCCAGTAAAAATACTTAATAGGATAATAGCACCATTTGAGGATAGTGCCGTATCTATTTGCTGAGGTGCTATGGAAATGGAAGTGTTTAAATATATCCTTGTGCCAATTTTTCTAAGAAGAAAATTATTATAAAAAATCACCTTCCTGAAAAAAAATGATAATAGAATTAGCTGGGTTGGAAGAGACCTCTGAGATCATCAAGTCCAACCCTTGATCCAACACCACTGTGATTACTCAACCATGGCACTAAGTGCCACATCCAGTCTCATCTTAAAAACCTCCAGGGAAGGTGAATGCACCATCTCTCTGGGAAGGCCATTCCAATGTCAGATTACTCTCTCTGTAAAAAATTTCTTCCTAATATCTAACCCAAAACTCCCCTGGCAGAGCTTAAGACCATGCCCTCTTGTCCAATTGCTGGTTGCCTGGAAGAAGAGACCAACCCCCACCTGGCTACACCCTCCGTTCAGGTAGTTGTAGAGAGGTATAAGGTCTCCCCTGAGTCTTCTCCAGCTCCCTCAGCCTCTCCTTATAGGACTTGTGTTCAAGTCCCTTCACCAGCCTCGTTGCTCTTCTCTGGACCTGTTCCAACATCTCAGTATCTTTCCCAAACTGAGGGACCCAGACCTGGACACAGGACTCAAGGTGTGGCCTCAGCAGTGCCGAGTATAGGGGAAGAATCACTTCCTTGGTCCTGCTGGCCACGCTATTCCTGATACAGGCCAGGATGCCATTGGCCTTCTTGGCCACCTGGGCACACTGCTGGCTCATGTTCAACTTCCTGTCAATCCTTTTGTATTAGAGCCTGGCAAGAATACAACTGTACGCCTTTGAAGAACAGGGACAGTTTTCCTTCCCATCTACAAAAAACCACATGAAAATCAGTTTCAGTCTCTCCTGAAATAGTTTCTAACCTAATTTTTAGGTTTACAAAAATGATGTATAAGTTACAAATGTTCAGCTTACATTAATCATTTAATGATTACTATGCATTGTGAGCCAGCTTTCACAGAATGGAAAATTCATAAAATTTTACAGCCAATGGTCATTGCTCTCAGTGTGAGTCTTACTGGACAACTGTAGCTAAAAGCAGGAGGATTTTAGAACATATTTCTCTGACTTATGCTGGGGTTACTGTACTGGCATAGAAGTTCTGCCTCCCTCTTGTGGCTACATCTTCTCTTTTCAACTTTGAAAAGAAACTGACAGTGCAGCCACAGAATTCATGATAGTTACCTTCCTGATATGTCTCGTCCCCGAGTTTAATAAAAAAAGCCCCATTATGTCAGGAATCTCCCACCCGAAAAAATGTCTGCCTAAGGAAGCGATTCTTTTTCTCATTCATGTGGGAACAACTGAACATGTTTGATAAAATCAGTGGTAACTCATGCTGTTTACATTTTGTAATTGAGTCTGAATGTTTGGATTCAAGTTAGCTAAATGTACAAGCTCCTCCTAGGAGTTACTAAGATACACCCCAGGGGATGTGATATTTTTGAGTAGAACAAAATCTCATGGCCTATACATTTTAGATATCAGTTTGTTCTTTCCTATCTCCTTCCATTTAAATATAACATAGTCCTTTTCAAACATTAGGAAATCAAGCTATCTGAAGAGTTAATTCAAATAAAGCACTGTACCTCTCAGATGATAACAAAACTGGGATGGCATTAAATCACTGCCTTGGAATGATAGAGTCCTAGCTGAATGCAGATCTAACATCCCTCCACTGTTTCCCTAAACTCAAAGGACATCTTCTGCCTCCAAGGTCCTTAGCAGACTTACACCATTTGCAGGATGATTTACCTTGAGTGTGCCTGTTCTGTGCCCTTCTTCATTTCTTTGTCATTTACAATATAGCACATTTCCTGATGTAAGATTCAAAAAGAGATGTGAATTGTGTCTTGAAAGCCATAGCTGGAAACTAGGCAGGAGGGACATGGAAACTTGCAGCAGAAGTCTACAGTAATGGAATGAGAATAAGCTTGTCATCTTGCTTTGTCAGGTCTAAAAGAAAGTGACTCTGTAGTTCTACGCCACTGTTACTTGGTTGCATCCTCCAGCTTCATCTCCAATTTCATCATCTCCAATTGCATCTGCCTTTGGCATCAGGGCAAGGAACTTGCTATGACCACTCATGCGTACTCATACGTTTATGTAACTGTCCAAGTGATGTTGATAGAGTTATTATCACTTTGCCTTTGAAGGTACTCTCATCTGCTTCACATTAGCTGATACCCATCAGCACCTCCTTGACAGCTGGCCATATTCATGGGTGCTGAGCTCAGAGTACAGGCTCTACCAGGGGTTGACTGCAGTGACAGCTAGAATTTCTTGGGAAAAATCATCCCTGGTGCCTACAGACCACATCCAGTAAAGGCAGCCTTGTGTCCTCACCCTGTTATCTGTTAGCAATGTGTCTGCATCTGGATGGATGGATCAGAGCATGGAGCAGTCCTTCCAGCACAAATGCAGCTGTCTGAAAACTCTATAAACTGGAAGTTGTTTTCTGCTCAGCAGGTGCTCCCCCCATACCATAAAACAGTGCAAATAAAATTGCAGATGTGATGGGATGCCTCACTAGAAATGTTTCCTTTCGACAGAGACACAGCTGTGCTGACTACGAATCTGCCTACAGTGTCTGTGGGAGAAACGAGATGGCTGATGGCAGTGGGCGGTATTGCAGATCCAGGAAGATTTGTAGTGGAAGATGGTGCTTAAGATGGAAAAACTATGTTTCATACAAAGCAGCAAGGCAGGGAGTAGGAGCAAGCAGCTGAGGGAAAATGTGAACTCCAGTTTATAAGGGCAACTTCCCATTTTTTTACATGTTTGCAGATGTCAAAATCTTGGTATGCCAAAGGATCACAAGTTATACATCAATTAATATAAAGACTGGAGCAGAGAGGAGCTCTGGAAATGGGTCACAGCTTAGGAATGGCAATAAATGCCTAGGGTCCTATAGCTCCATTACAGGATGAGCTGGGATGGCTCACTCCCATTGTTTTCCTTTCTCTCAAAGCCAAGGTCTCCAACTGCCCAGCAGTTGTCAACCAATACAGCTTTGCAGTTAGATAATTAGCCACAGAATAAGAACTCCACATGAACTGCTCATAAGTCATAGGTTGGCTCCAGCTGAGTTCATGTTCACTGTTCCTCACTGGGAACACTGAACTCAGCCAAAACTGAACTGGAGTTGTTTCCTGCAAATTCCACTCAGTCCTGTGAAAAACAACCCTAGGACACACCAAGGAAAAAAAAATCATTAAAAAAATTAATAATAATCATAATAATAATAATAATGAAAAATATTCGGCTTCTCTGCCTGATGCCTCTCATGCTGTGCCCCCGAGGGGACGTATGGTCACCTCTGAATGGGCTGCAAAATATAGGACACACCCATGGGTTTTCCATGAAAGCTGTAGGCTCCTTGGTCTGTGAGATTCTCAGCAACTCAGAAGCTCGCGTGGTTTGTAAGGCCACTCACTTGGGCACAAAGGAACAGCCATATTAAGTGGGAGGCAGGGAGCACCCAAAGTGGAGCAAACCTGGCTCGCACAGAAGCATTTTTAGCGGACACGTGAACGTGTGGCTGAGGGACGAACCGCTGAGTAAAACACACCACAGCACATCTCTGCCTGGCGGCGGCAGCCTCTGTGCTGTCTCCCGCTCTGCAGCTGTGTCAAGGAAGCTGAGGCCATGCAAACACACACGCTTCCAAAGGAATCACAGGGTTATCACACACAGACCAGCGCCATGCCGTAATTATACACTGCATAGTAGCATTCTGGCATACCCCGCGGGAATTACTTCATCCTAAGTCACCACGTGGAGCCTGAGGTATGTAAGGCTTCTGAAGGCACACTATATAGATCACTCTGAAAATGTTTTGCTACGAATATTTCACTCTCTGATGCTCATATATATCAGGAATAACTTTGTTGAAGTTAATTCATTTCTGCTGTGGATCTTTGCACGTCATAGCTGCTGGCTGGAATACACAGTAGTAATCAGTAAAAACACTTATCAGCATGCTGGATAAAGCTCTGCTTTGGATCAGCAAAGCAGGACATTGCCTGTAAGGAGACTAGTTGGTATTTTAAGTTTGTTTGTTTGTTTTTTCTTATCTGGCTTCTTTGTTGCTTGGCTTCACGGATCAGAGCCAGTAATATTTTGGCTCTTGTCAGAAGCTCCTCACACCTGAGTAGCTGTGATTCACAACAGTCACAATCTGACTGTGATTAACGTCACTACTCAAAAAGCACTTCAGCAACGTAGTAATGCAGGATGTGTAACTCAAAGGCACTCCTTTCGCTCATATCCTTTCAGAGAAGATCTAACCTTCAGAATTGTAGGGACTTTTTTTAGCTATTTAAGAATCGGCACACTGTACTCAAATTATGAATCATTCAGTTTGAATACAGAGACTTAAGCATTAGGTCAAACGTGTATACACATGATAAAAGCGAAAGGGTGGTCTACACCCTAAGATCAGTAATCTTCCTGCTACAAGCATTAGAGCTTGCTTACAGAAAACGGGGTGTGCATTTTAGAAATGGCCAATTCTTCTTCAATAAAAGGAAGCCTGGAGACTTTTCTACATGACAAAGCATTTGGCAACAATGTTGTTTTGAAGCATTTCCTCCTCTGGTCACTTATTTCTACTCCTGTCAGCTCTTTCAGTGGCACTAACACGTCTTTTGTAGGGCTGCCCTATGAACCAGATCAGGAAACTGATCCAGGTTAAAAATTAGCCAGCATAGGGGGAAAAAAATGGCACAGCAAGGAACTGGCACAACTGCAAAAGCAGAGCGTGGTGGCACAGGGACAGAACGAGCACACAGTGGTATGGGAAGGAAGTATGAATGCCTGAAATCCTCATTATCACTGAATGCTTGGGGGTCGTGGGAAAGACAGGGTCAGTATCTCAATTAAGTTTTGCCTTTACGAATTCAGTGTAGTTTTGTCAACCAGAAACATGAAAAAAACTATCTCTGATCCACAAATCCATGATGGTAAAAACCTCTGCTAAGGTGTAAATAAATGCAGCACATGGCAACAGTCTGGAAAAGAGCAACTTGCCTCCTTCAGCTGTAGCTGATCATTTACTAGAAACAGCTGTTATAAAGACCATGGTGCAGAGGTGTGAGATGATTTTTTGCAGAGACTAAGGAAAGCCAATTCCCTAAGCAGAAGAGGCACAAGTGGTCCTACAAAAGGAATAGTTTTGCAAAATCTGACAGCGACTGTGTGTGTAAATCAGAGAGGGAACTAGGACTCTACGAGAGGAGAAATCCTAGTGTTAAGAGGAGAGGGTTAGGAAGACAGTAGCAACTTTAGGAGGAAGGCTCTCATCGGTCCCCTGGGTTTTGTGTTGCTGTTCTTTGCTGTTTGAAGGCCTGAGAGGTTTGTTGAAGACAGATGGGGACAGAAGGAATTACAGTAACAAATAGTAGCAGGTGACCTGTTAACGTGGTCTTCTGTGAAGATGCAACTTTGGTATTTTGTTTTGGGGAGGAAAGATGGCTTTCTAATATTGGCAGCTATGTGGCTCTGACTGTATTACTAAGTACATAGTTTTATTTTCCCATTTACACATGCCCTAACAAGAAAGGTGTTTTCAAACAACTATGGCTATTCTGACAGCAAACAGTCTATATTAAAGAGAAATTATTTGTATTTCCTACTTTTTGCTTCAGTAAGCACTTGGTAAAAGCAGAGCAATCTGGAGACTCTAAAACTCTAATCATGAACTAAAAGCTTACTGTGTAGCAAGACTTTCTTGAAGGCCTTGCCTGCTCTAGCAGTTCAAGATGAGACCTTGCTGAAACATTTTCTGCCCTCTGCAAGGTCATGAGAGACAAAATACATTGCTGTAGGATGACAAGGTTTGGTTCTCTGTGGGCTGTGAAGAGGGCTGTTGAATTGTGCTCATATTAGACCCTTAAAACTGGTGTTAGTGTGATTTGGTAAAGCATATTGTTGTGCTTCAAACTCTAGATATGAGAGACAATCCAGCTAGAACAATAGAGATGCCTTGTACTAAGGGTGATGTGAGATATTTCATTCCATTTCTGCCTTGCTAAAAAAACTTTTTTGGAAAATCTATTGTTGAAAGCAAGAGGAACATGTTTACTGGCTTTTATTTCCATCTACGAGATCATGGTGAGCAGGCTGGTTAGAAGAATGTCACTCAATATATACTTTATATAATTTAATTAAGGAATTTTTATACAGTACCTGAACGCTGTTTGAAACTCCTATCACATGTGTCAGCATCTCTTCTGACTCTTGAGGGCCAGTTGCATCCAGAAAACCTTCAGTACAATGTGTCTACTGTTAACTTCTGCCTGTGCCCAGCATTTTGGATTTTGGCTTTAACTCTGTATGGACACTTATAAAAACAAACTAAACAAAAGGAACAGAAAACCCCACCCACTCACAAAAAACAAGTGAGGATTCTCAAATTTTATTTAAGGTTATATTCTCCCTTTGATACAGTGAATGAAGGCAGTGAAAGACTCTTAGAGACAGAGGGTGAAAATAAACTTTAATCTCACAATGTGGGAGTATAACTTCAAGAAGCAATTTTCCCTATTAACAATTTTAGACTGCCTTGATTCTTTATATCTTCCTGTTTTAACACATGCTATTATAATTTAAAGTTAAATGTGTATCTCATTCTTCTGGAAAACTGTAATTTCAGAGACTGGGTCAAAAGGTTTATTTCCTTGACTAATAATACTACTGTGTTGCCAAAGTCTTCTCAAAAGTGTTCATGACTTAGTTTTTTTTTAAGGAAAAAGTGTAATACACTGGGTGGAAATTGTATGTTGTCTTCATGCCTGAAGTAGGAGACTTTGCACAACTACACTAGCAGATTGGTAACGTGGACAAGACAATGATGACAAATCTGGAAGACGTGCTGACGGAGAGGCTCATTCTGTCATCTGTGTTAAGATTTGCACTGCTGTAATATAGTTAAGACCAATTTTTTTTTTTTTGTTTGCTCAACCACCCCCACCCCTCGGGAAAGGGGAACCAGTCGACATGATCACAAAGTGTGAGCAACAAAACTTGACAAGTTTTCTGTTGTTTCAAGAACTAAGAAATTACAAACCACTGTGTCAGCAACACCTCACACTAAGTAACGTATTTTTTGCTGTATGATCAGAAATGAGTGCATGCTGATACTGATCTGGCAGTGATTTCCCTGGGTGTAGATCAGGCATACTCTTGGTCTTCTCCTGGGAGGCAAAAGACTAGTTTCACTTTTTTTTTCCTTTTTTTTTTTTTTTTACGATTTTCATATAATATAAAAAAATCTTAAAAATTAAAAAATCTCTCTTTTAAAAGATGTATTTCCCTGATGAATCACAAGGAAGATGAAACTACAAATATCCCCATATTCTAGAGCCTGTATACTGATTTAGCTACTGTTGCAGTGGTAAGTCTTTTGCTGTACTGAGAAGAAGCAAAGGATGCTTCTGGACGGGACAGGACAGGACAGGAATCATTCAAGGCACTCAGTGAAGGCTGTGTCTCTGAGTGCAAACTGTTGTCTGTAAAAGATGATTTGTCTTTGTCTCAAACACTTGGTAGAAAAAGAAATGTGATTGTGTCAAGGATTGAGTGGGAACTTTTCTATTTTATTTCCTTCTGTAACACATCAAAGATCAGCTTTTGGTCTTGTGCACAAATTTGCTTTTCCCCACATTATCCCATATTTGGCACAATTTTTTGCAATGAAGGAGAAAGTTTACCCAAATGTCATCATCTTTGCTCTCAATGTAATGTCCATCATCACTATGGGGTTCAAGACTAGACAGCACAACAGCTAAACAAGAAGTGTCCACCCAACAGTAGAAATGACATTATTGATAAACCAGGTGAAGCCATCCCTGAGCTCTCAATGGTAGAAACCTCAGGGAGAAAAATGACAGACAGGGTAACACACAAATTTAATAAGATTCATGTTTGTCTGGCAAACAAAGGACAATGCTGGCAGATAACTACAGCTAACTATAAAAGTGGTGTCGTTATGTAGCTTATGCCTTCCAATGCCACCCCGACCATCAGTGTTGCTCCTGCACTGTACATATGCATGAGCATTATGCTAGCCTAACAAAATGCTAAATGATGTAGAAACCCCTAACATCCATCCAGCAGGCAGTTGTGATGCTGGGGAAAACCAAGGTGAACAGACTTCAGGAAGCGGCTAACTCTCTTGACTCGTCAAGCAGCAGCTGAATTGCCATGAATTAGATGGTCCATTAGTCTGACTCAATGGAGCATTTCTCGTGAGGACTTGATTTTGTTCCCAACAATAATCTTCAGAGGCACTCAGGGGGTTTGCAGAGCTACACCACAACTGGATATTAGTGTCTGAGAAACTATTAGAGGGCTGTGCACACAGGTCTTACCTTCTGGGAAGGCAGTCTCATGAAATATGGAAAGGACCATGATACCAGACTGGGACAGTACTGCTAACATGGCAATATGTTAAATTTTTTAACTATTCAGTAAGCCACTCTGAAAAACTGGGAGAGGATTCCAGGGGAGGAAACAGTAGCCATGCCTTGTTTTGAAGAGAAGGAGGTATGAATGGCAATCTGATTCCTTCCTGGTAACTTGCCAGTCATTTCAGCAGTTTCATTTCACAGTGAAGTACAAACTCTCTGTGAGGGATTACTACCTTCCTATCAGAGACATCAGAGGCCAAGTAACACCAGCACCTCCATCGATCCCTGTAATTCATTCATTACACAATGAATTGGGGCTTCTGGTGGGATAGATCCCTTTCAGTTCTGTTGTCTGTGCTGCGCAGGTAGAAAACTCCAGCAAAAAGGTGAGAATGATAGAACTTTGTAAACTATGCTATTTTTTTGGCTGGGGCTCCAGCAATATACAGTGAATAGTGACTTAATCAGCTGACCCACTGTAAACCAGTTATGTCCCTATAAAAATCTGCAGTCCAGCAGGGAAAGAGGTGCTTGTTATTGTAAAACTGAAAGATTTTGAGGCATAGAAGGGGAAGGCCTCCTGTAACCATTAGGTCCACTAACAAACTCCTCCCCATCAAAAGATACCAGACAAGAGTTCCTGAACTTGTTACTTGGGCTAGTAATAGAGGACTTCAGGCTAAGGGTAGAATAATAAATGCAGTTTACAGCACTATAATTGTTGAAGAGATGTAACCTGCTATGCCTTGTTTATGCCAAGCCAGAATTCAATGTTATTTTTCACTTATGCTTGAGTGGACCTTACACAGGTGAGTTACTTGTGGAGATCTAAGGGGTAAGTGGAGTTCAGAAGTTGTGCTAAGGACTGAGCAAAGGTTGTTAACTTGGATGGAACAATACTTATAGTTGAGAAGATTTTCCCATATTACATGCCTCTCACAGGTTGCCATAGAGAAAGGGGATAAAGACTGAATGGAAGAAAAGGCAATAAAGAAGGAAAAATGGACATTAAGCCAACTGGCAGGGCTCTGACAACCTCTTGCACGGCTGGGAGATCCTACTGCCACCGCTTCTGTGAGGAACTGCTAAAAGCGGCAATGTTGCAGATCATCGAGCACCCGTGGGCCTTGACGAGACCCTGAAGGAAGACACCTGTAAATTCTTAGACTGCACTGACTCCCTCCTCCAGGTCAGCTTCAGCCTCAGTTACCAGTCCAGGTGGTGGCACACAGCCTACTGCAGTGGCCTCTTTGCCCAGGTGGCCTCTTCTCAGCTGCTTGCAAGGGAAAGCACTGGTGCTCACAACAGCAGGCAGAGCTCAGGATGCCTCTCTTGGAGCAGGAGGGACCGCTTCTGCCCTGTGCTGGTCACCTGCAGTTTCTGATTGCCAGGGAGCAGGCAGCTCCCCGGGGCTGAGGTGTGGCGTGTCTGCAGAGCCTGGCACTGGTGGCAGTCCTGGTGGCTGGGCCTCACCCGCCTCCCCGGGGGCTGCTGCCCTGTCCCAGCACTTAGGCCCTCATCAACAGCAGCTGAACATGAGCCAGCAGTGTGCCCAGGCGGCCAAGAAGGCCAATGGCATCCGGTTCTGTATCAGGAATAGTGTGGCCAGCAGGACCAGGGCAGGGACCGTCCCTCTGTACTTGGCACTGGTGAGGCCGCACCTCGAGTGCTGTGTTCAGTTCTGGGCCCCTCAGCTCAGGACGGACATCGAGGAGCTGAAGCAACTCCAGAAAAGGGGAATGAGGCTGGTGAAGGGTCTGGAGCACAGGTGCTGTGAGGGAGCTGGAGGTGTCCAGCCTGGATAAGGGGAGGCTCAGGGAGGCCTTTATTGCTCTGTACAGCTCCCTGGGGTCCGACTCTTCTCCCAGGGAACCAGCACGAAAGGACATAATGTCAAGCTACCCCGGGGGAGGTTCAGATTGGACAGTAGGAGGCATTTCTTCCCAGAAAGCGTGACTCAACATTGGAACGGGCTGCCCATGGAGGTGGTGGAGTCACCGTCCCTGGAGATGCTTAAGGAGAGACCGGACGTGGCAGGCAGTGCCTCGGCCTAGCTGCCAGGGCGGTGCCCGGCCCTGTGCTGGCCCCGAAGGCCCCGAGGTGTTTTCCAGGGCGGGCGATCCCGGCCCGTGTCCCTGTCCCTGACCCTGTCCCNGGGCGGGGGGCGCCGCCGGCGGGAGCCGCCCGGCGAAGGGGCGAGAGCCCGAGGAGCGCGGGCGCTGCCGCCCGCCCCGAGGCGAGGGGAAGGGGCGCCCGAGGCAGGTTTCGGTTCTGTGGTGTCGGCGGCGGGGGAGCCCGCCCGNCTGGGGTCCGACTCTTCTCCCAGGGAACCAGCACGAAAGGACATAATGTCAAGCTACCCCGGGGGAGGTTCAGATTGGACAGTAGGAGGCATTTCTTCCCAGAAAGCGTGACTCAACATTGGAACGGGCTGCCCATGGAGGTGGTGGAGTCACCGTCCCTGGAGATGCTTAAGGAGAGACCGGACGTGGCAGGCAGTGCCTCGGCCTAGCTGCCAGGGCGGTGCCCGGCCCTGTGCTGGCCCCGAAGGCCCCGAGGTGTTTTCCAGGGCGGGCGATCCCGGCCCGTGTCCCTGTCCCTGACCCTGTCCCGGGGGATCCCGCCGCGCGCGCCCCGTGACGTCACGTCGGAGGGGCGGTGCTCCGCGGGGACACTTCCGCCTCGGTAGGTGTCATGGCGGCGGGGGCGGGCGCCGCACGTGACGCGGCGGGGCCCGGCGCGGTCTCGCGGCAGCTCTCGCGGTGCCTCGCGGCCCCCCCCGCGCGCCTCCCC